>PVJO010007980.1:0-52943 GCA_004026905.1 Hystrix cristata | reverse complement strand
ATTGAACTCAGGGCCTTGTGCTCACGAGGCAAGCGCTCTAACCACTGAGCTAAAACCTCAGCCCTAGATGACCTTTTGAAATCACTGGAAGGAACACATCATCTTTGACTTACTATGATTCAACTTAGGAGTTTTTGAATTTACGATGGTAGGAAAACAATATGCATACAGTGCAAAATGCACTTTGAATTTTGATCTCTTCCCTGGCCAGTGATATTTGGTGTGTTATCCCAGTCAGCCACGCTATTATGAGGGGAAGCAACTGACATTCTACAATATATTGTGGTGTTCACTATGATGTCTGTAGGTTAGGTGTACAAAACCCATTTTCAACTCAACAATGTACACAACTTACAATGAATTTATTGAGACATAGTCCTATCGTAAGTTAATGAACAGTCCAATTACTCCGTGCTGTATCCAATCAACTCAAAATGTCTACATTCAAAATGATAGCAAAAACTAGCCAGCATCATATCTACAACATAAAACACTGTGTACTGCAAATATGATACTTAAAAGAGGTTTGAACAATCCTGCAAATTCTTATGCACAAGGAATTACATGGTTGTTCTTTCCTAACTGCACTCATTTACACAGATTAAACAATTTTTCTTCCCTATGCAATCCTTGTTCTGAACATAGATTTGAAGTGGCTCTTGAATTACAACTGATGTTTCTGATGCTAAACCTACAATTAACACCTCTCCACACCTTATTTGCATTTATCTTTATTTGACATTAGAAGACTTGTTTGAAATGACTTATATTACAAAGTGAATCTTCAGGCTTAGGATGACTAGGTTTTGTTCTATCTAGCTAAGTCTACTTTTACCAGTTTTAGTCAAAGCATGGCTCATCAGAATCAGATTCTGGGGAATATTTTGGGAGGTGTTAGAAAAGTCTAATACCAGCAAATAGCAGGATCTTAGTGAAACAGTTTCATTTTCTTCAGAGATTTCTGAAATTGTACAAATCAGAAAATACTTTCTGGATTGCAGCAAAACTATTTTAAATATTTCAAGCCTTCAAAGTTTGGTGTTTTAGGGCTGGGGATTTAGCTCAGTGGTTAGAGTGCTTGCCTTGCAAGCACAAGGCCCTAAGTTCAATTCCCAGCACCAAAAAAAAAAAAAAAAAAAAAAAAAGTTTGGTGTTTTACTCATAACAAGCAATTCTGGTTTGTGTAGGTCACAGGAACCATTAGCTCTATTATATTCAGATTCGTGTGACCTGATTCAACTTATTATGTTAAATATGGTTTTCTCTTTCCTTTTGACCCATAAAATAAAAATTTCTAAATTGCTACAATTTATGGTTTAATTATTACTTTTAATTTTAGTCTGAGAAATATTTTTGTGGGTTTTTCTTTCTCTAAAAGATTTCTTCCACCTTAAAAAGACTGCTATATTATTTTAGTAGATATCTATCCTAAGTGATAAAGATGATGTAGGTTATTGAGAAGACAAGGTGGTAGCAAGTGTTTAAGAAATATACAATGGCTGTTACTGAGGCGGGCAAGGTAACTGTATTATTGGTAAGGAGCTAACACAATGGTAGGAAAAGATCTGTGAACAGAGAATTATTTTGTAGTCTGGTGATGCTCATGATGAAGGTATGCAGGTGAATGTTGTCTCTGTAAGTCTGTAAAACTAACTCCAGCTCGAGGCACTGGGGAAGGGTTCGTAGAGGAGTGAATGCCTGGGCTGAGTCTCAAATGGCAGGTGGTTAGGCAATGAGTGAGGAGCAAGAGAGCTTGAGCTAGGACACAGAGATGAATAGGAAAGTGTTCCTCTTGTCTTCTTAGTTTCCGAAATGGCCCCTGTAGTCCTAGTCAGAAGGGCTCCCCGCTCGTCACTGTTTAATCTTGACAGCTTTTTGCAGATCTGCCATGCAGTGATGACCACATAAGGAGCTATTATGACTACACTATTAAGTTTATCAGATACCCCCCTCACACCCACACACAATAAAAGCAACCCTTTCTTCATTTTCCAGGCAGTCTTGGATATCTCAAAAGATAATCACAAGCTCCCTATATTAGTTTTCTACAGCTGCTCTAACAAGGTACCACAAACCGGATAGTTTAAACAACAGAAAATTACTGCCATAGTACTAGAGAATAGAATTCTAAAACCAAATGTCCTTCAGGTTGTTTCTTTCCAAGGACTGTCAGGACTTGCTTAGAGCCTCTCTCCTACTTTCTAGTGGCTTGCTGGCTATCTCTGATGTTCCTTGGTTTGTAAAGGTATCACTTTAACCTATACTTTCATGTCTCTACTTTTTACCTTTGTCCACATTTTTTCTTTTTACAAGGGATACTGGTCATGTTGGGTTAGAGGGGCCTACTCAACTCCAGTATGACCTCATCTTAAAGTAATTACTTAGGAAGTAACTCTATTTTCAAATACTCTATTTTCAAATAAAGTCACATTCTGAGGTACTGGGGACTCAAGTATATGCATTTTGAGGGAACACAATTCAGCTTATAACACCCACTTTCCAGTATAAATGCTATAATGGAAGATCAGATCTTAATTTCAGAAAATATTTACCAAGAATCTTTTTCTACTCATTTACATAAAATTAAATATTCAATTAATTTCATAGTATTAAGGATTTTATTGAGTGCTCAGAATTTAGAAAAAGTATACTGGGGCTGGGGATTTACCTCAGTGGCTAAAGTGCTTGCCTTGCAACCACAAGGCCCCGAGTTTGATCCCAAGCACCACAAAAAAAAAAAAAAAAGTTTACTTAGTAGCTGTCATAGTTAAATCATTTTCATTAAATGCTGGTCTTTTTCAGAAGAATTTTTCAAAAAAGTATAATATTCTAAATTAAAGTTAGCATGGCTTATTGTTGACACAGTGTGATCAAGACTTCTGATCTTGAGGTGTTGGATTATTCTAAAAAACGAGGATGTATTACTGTCTGAAGCTGGTATAAAAAATAGACAAAATGACTGCAAAACATATGTTGATTATTAAATAATAGGAATAAGCGAATATTAGAACTCAGTATTTGATACTCAGTTGATGACATTCAAATAGTTATGTTTGGACTGGTGACAGCGTCCACAGAGGATGACACAGTTTGTACATAAATCACTTTTTAATTAATGTATTTAATCGTATTTTGAGTATTTAATAAGGAATACAACCTTTAGAAACATTTCCCCCCTTCGCTTATAAAATGGGTCCCATGTTTACTTACCTTGACAAATTTCATGTCTTTTGATCTGCTTTATGTTTGTGTTTTAATGTTCACCAGATGTACACCAAATTCAACACATAATGCAATTTCTGGCATCATTCGCTTTTTACCCAGAGCAAAACAATTTGGTTCTGTACTTAGTTCAAGTCCTGTTCATTTAGAGTTCAAAACTCATTCATTTACCGAAGCAAAGATGGCTTTGCAGAAATTAAACAAGGATCCTGTAATCTGATACTACTACTGCTGTTCTGTCTCGCAATCCTAAATATGTCTCATAATCTTTTCATTATTTCCTATCTCCTCGATATGACAAGTTTTGTTTTTGGCACTCTCGTTACCAAAATTAATCTCTTGGACTATTAGGTCAGTTCTTTCCTATTTCTCGATGAAATCGTTGTGGGAGCAGTTATGCCCTGAGTCTCACAGGTCTCTGTGCTGCTGAGCTTGCTCTCCCCACCGGTTTGCTTCCCTGTTTCCCACTGTCTCGGTATATTTTCTTTTTTCTCTTGCTCAGTTCCTTGTACTCTTTAGCTGTGCATGGGGGATTTAAATTCCAACCCGGAACTCGGAATCGCGCGCCTTGCATGAGGGGAGTCGTAGTTTTTGTGACTCCTCCTGAACAGCTTTTCACGCCGCTCTCTACCGGTGGGGAAACACCACAACTCCCAGAATGCACGCTCAGTGGGCCCGCCTCTATGCGCAAGCGCCCTGAGGCCGCAGGATTTGAATCGGCGGCGTTGTTATTGACGCCATATTGGGGCCGACGGCGGGTGGAAGAGTCCTACGGTGAAGGGGGAAGCGGTTGGACGTGTTTGAGTTCCTGCTGCTGTCGCAGCCACCTCGCAATCCCTCTTCATCTACTACTGCTCGGAAGTTCCCAACCATACTCGGGCGTATTGGAAGCTGGCTTCCAGCCTCACACGCCCCGGAGCCGGTATCCACTTCCGAGGGAGCTGGTCTCAGCACTGAGGCGGCCGGCGCGCCGCAAAGCTCTCACGGACGGCGGAGGCGGCCGGAGCTTCTCCCGGGGGAGCGGCGCCTGAGGAGGCGGAAGAGCCCCCCTGACGCGGCCGGCGTGCGTGCGGCCGCCGCCCCTCCCGCTCCCGCCCGGGCCGCCCCGGCCACTGCCCCTGCCGCGGAGGCAGCGGCGGCGGCTCTGTGCTCTCGAGTCCGGCGCTCGAGACCCCGCCTGGCTCCTCAGCGCGTCGGTTCCGCGCTCCTCGCATCCCGGCGCTCCCCGAGTCTCTCGGCCTCCTCGACCCCGCCCGAACCGGGCGGCCCGGTTGCCCCCGGCCATGGCGTGCGGAGCCACTCTGAAACGGACTCTGGATTTCGACCCGCTGCTGAGCCCGGCGTCCCCGAAGAGGAGGCGATGTGCGCCATTGTCGGCGCCCACCTCGGCCGCCACCTCCCCGTTGGCGGCCGCGACCACCGCTGCCTCCTTTTCGGCCGCGGCCGCTTCACCGCAGAAGTATCTCCGAATGGAGCCGTCCCCCTTCGGCGACGTCTCCTCCCGCCTCACCACAGGTGGGGATCGGCCCTGGGCCGCCGGGGTGGGCGACGGAACGGGGCCCTGGGGCGGGGGATGAGGCCGCGGGTGTGGGGGGTGCCGGACTGTGGCCCTTGTTCTTAACAAAGTGGCGGGGGGGGGCACATTTCCTTATCTTCCAGGGTACGGAGACACAATAGAAAAGGGCTACTGTCAAGGAGGGGATTTTGGGAGATGGGATGGGTAGTGGTCGGTATAGTAGGGAAGAGGAAGATCTTTTCCTTAGGGAGGAATCACTGAAATTGTTTCCGTAGTAAGTAGATGCCCATCGGAAATGATCAGAGGGGAATATTTTAAATTGGGCGAGAGACAGGTTCACATTTCATCCGAATCTCCGTATCTTTTAGCTTGGATTGATGGGATGCCGCTATTAACTCTAGGATTAGGTGGTTTGAGACGAGACGACAGCCCCTTCTCCGGTTCAGACATGGCTGATTTTAGTATACAGGGGTGGGGGGTGGGGATGGATGTCACTGGGGCGAGATCTAGGCCTGTCATTAATCACCCACAAGAACGCCACTTTGGCTGAGTCAAGACCTGTTTCCCTAGCAGGGTCAACAACAAAGAAAATGCTCCTCTGTGTGTACTGTAATGTGATCACACTAAGCCTTTAGACCTTGAGAAATCTTGAACTTTCAGTGAAAAGCAAGTAGTATTGAAAATGGGGGCTGAATAGTTGGCGTTTATTTGGAAATGCTTTATTGCTGCCCAACAAAGTATTTTGGGAGAAAACAATCTATCCTTAAGAATTAACCCAAGACGCCAAGAGACTTCAGACTGGTGTTTTTTGGTTTTTGTTTTGTTTTGTTCTGTTTTTGTCTTGAAACATTTCCTAAAAGTGACTGTGGAGAATGCCTTTTGGCTGCTCTGTACAGCATGCATATGCCCAGGTTGTTGGTGTGTGTGTGTGTGTGTGTGTGTGTACGTGTGTACACTTTGAAATCTTTGTGTGCCCCGGGCACAGTCCTAGGGTAGGCTTTTGGGACTTGAAGTGTAAATCTGGTTCCTTTGTGTAGCATGCCAAGGTTTTATGTTTGAGCCCTTCGATAGACAAAGCCTTCTCTTAGCTTTATATTAAATGTCTTGTTAGCTTAAAAAAAAGATGGCAAGTATGTATCTCTATTTGGTAACCTACTACACGGGTTTTTTTTAATGTCGCATTTTAAAATGTGACATTCCCCAAATCGATAGGAAGAACCTCAGATGCCCAGGCTAACATTTTTGCTGTTACATATTTGATCTAACTTAAGGATGTACTGCTTTAGAGTTGTAGTCAGTTTTCCCAGGAATTCCCGGAATTCTATTTAACTGCCATCCCCAAATTGTCTTCTGTGTTAGGCATTATTTTAAAAAAAGAGGACAACTCATGTCAGGAATGAATTTCTTGCGGTTGACATTTTTAGTTTGTCATTAGTGAGTCTTTGGAAATTGAAATGGTGTCATGTATTCTTCACTTTACTACTAATAAGGCCGTTTCTAAATAGCTGTAACTAGCCAGCAGTAAATTTCACTGGAGGGGGTGACTTAATTCAGTATGAGGGTTCTGAGTTAAAGTGTGTTACTGAAACAGGGAGCTGTAACAGGTCCCCTCACTTTAAGTGGAACTTAGAAGGAATTGAGATGCTTTTGTGAATTTGTCGATTCACTGATGTATTTGTAGTATCTGTTAACACAGTTGGCACGTTAGGGCACATTACAGGTAAGTGGCCTCTAATAGTAAAGCGACGTTCATTTAAGCCAGCTGATTCAGATTCACATTCATTTCCTGCAGTAATGCTGCTTCTGCTGTTTTTCATGGTTTTTTTGACATCTGCTTTAAAAAGTTTGAGCATATCCTGTTGACCTTGCTTAATCTAGCTATCTCAATTAATTTGACTATTAATGTAAAAAGTGGACTTGAGAAAACTAGTTAAAATTGCTGAAGTTTTGATTTGCAAAAATACACTTTTTCACTGTAATTTTTACTGTAATTTTGAATGACAGTCGTGTGTATGTGACCAGTTTGGGGTATGTTTTTGTGTGGCCTTATAATAAGGTCATAATGGGAGCTGCAGTGTTGTGCAGGTATCAGTGAGCTCAGTTTTACTGTGGTCAAGCTTGGAAATAATTTTCTCAGGCACCTTGCTGTCTACTGTAACTGTGGTGATGCTGCAATAAATAAGGATTGGAAATGCACGGTGGCTTAAACTGAGCTTGAGATTCTTGTGGAACTCTATGAATTTGAATGTAATTTAAATAATTTAGAACTAGAGAACTGAATTTTGAAGAAGCCTGTACCATGTACTGGTTGTCTTTAACATGTTCACTGGATATCATGTGGTGGTTTCGTCTAAGGGTGTAGCTAAAGTTATATGGTTTATTAATAGTTATAGAAACTTGGACACTGTTTTAAACCCTGTTATTTTAGTCATTCCAGGAAGGCGATTGTAAGATTTGACTAAATGATTGTTCTTATTAAAAATGAATAGTTTTCAAACTGTTACAACTTAATGCTGGGAAAAGGGTCTGAAGGACAGTTAAGCTGAAGAGAAGTCAAGCTTGCTTTCTTATTGGCAAGACTAGGTAGGTTTTTTTAGGGATCTCTTACACTGCATATTCCAAACCTGGATATACTCAGGTTTGGATACCTGGCAGGGTTGACAGACTGTGTTTTTATATAGACTGGGAGCTAAAAATGGCTTTTTTTGATTTTTTACATTTCTAAAGATTGGAAAAGAATCAAAATTATTATATTGTCACATGTGAGAATGACATGAAATTTAAATTTCAGTATCCGTAAATAAGACTTTTATTTGAACACAGATGTGCTCTTTTTTTTTTTTTTTAAACTATTGCAGGTTATAACAACAAGGTTAAGTAGTTGTGACAAACTGTTGCCTCAGAGCCCCATTTTTGCGCTTTGGTCCTTTACAGAAAAAAGTTTTCAAACCTTGATCTAGAATGTTAGCAGTGAGTGTTTATAATACTCCCAGTATGTAAAAGGACAGTGGATAATGATTGAAGGTGGGTAGGGGGAGAGAAGCTTTAAATACGTGGGGAAATAAATGCCTGAAGTAACTACATCAATAGTCATCCTGGCAAGTTAGTTGAAAACAAAGTGTTCTGTCATTATTGATTGGTTTTTGACATGTCTGTGATACTACTATTTAACCATAAGATTACTATAACATTTCTGAAGAAGAAATTATTTTAATAAAACCAAAATAGTGTGCAACATTACAAAAGACTGTTAGTCAGACCGACATGTTTTCATAATTGTGCAGCATATTAATGGTCTGGGGAAGAGAGGTATCCGTGGATGTCAACCTCTTGGAAGTTTGCTAGGCACATTTATATACATTGTTTATGATTTGGTACCATTGCTGTAGATTGCCTTAGGAATTGAGTTAAAAAGTTATTCTTTTGTAAGAACTCATTGTGTTTGCTGGAAACTTGCCATTAAAAATGGAAACTACAGCTTGTGAATGGGGGAAAGTTTACAGGAACATAGATTGTACACTAGACATTGATGCATGCCTGCAAATGGAGACACCAGCTGGCTTAAATGAAGTAAAAATGGTTCTAGGCAAACAAATGAGAAGTCTGTTGGAAGAGGCAGTATCTCACTTCAGATGTCATTTATATTGAGCCAGAAGTGTTTAATATTTTGTGGTTATTTAGACAGCTGTTAAAAGCTGCTTCTAGTTTCTCAGTGGATTTAACAAATACATGTTTTCAAATGGTCTTTGTATTATGGATTTTAAATCTGAAATTTTATTTAGGTTAATATATGTACCTGCAGTTTCTTTCATAGTTATAAATTTTGCATTTAAGAATCTGGTGAGTTGGGTTTGGGTTGTAGTATAGAGTGCCTAGAACCCAGCACCCACCCCCCACCCCCTGCAAACCAAAAAAAAAAAAAAAAAGAATTTTGTAATTATGGCCATTAAAAACAGTGCAGTTGTATTCATTATTGGGGTTTTCTTGTTTTTGAAAGGTAGACAAATGAAGCCAAGCACAAGAACATATAGGCTAAACATAGCAAGATCAGAAGTTAGCCCTTCTTAAGGTATGGATGCTGCTACCATGGTTGCAAGAGAGACATGATCTGAGATGTAAAGGCGAACAGCTTCAGTTTTGGATGGCTTTATGGAAAAGGAGTATATACTGTGTATTACTCACTTGAGTTTCAATCTTTTGGCTAGTTGGCTCATCAGACTAGATAATGGCATTGGGGGTGGGTATTTTCAAGTACTCATAACTGAATTAACCAGCAGTATACGATCTTTGTAGTCCTGTATTTTAACATTGTACCTAGTACTGTTGACGCACAGAATGTTTTCTATGCGTGTGAAACCACAGTGAATACCTTATCTTTGAGAAAACCACCTATTTTTAAAAAGATGAAATAATTATTCAAGCCTGTGTGAACCAGTGGCATCAGCAGATGCTGCTCTAATTTTATTGCTGAGTTTAGGAATCCTAGAACTCAGTATACCTCAGTGTATCACCTTTCTAAACACTTGAGAGATAGGACCTATCAGGAACATTCTTGTAGCAGTGACTTAGCAGGGATGCTCCTTGAATTTTGAGGGCTAGTATGGGCTCTGTGAGACTTGGAGTTTGAAAAGTAGCATCAGTGTTATTCTTATTTGGTATACCTTCATTTGTACTTACATCTTATCACATATAAAGCTTTAAAAAATTGAATTTACTTGTTGAGTTATTCAAGTCTTGGCCATTTCTGAATGTTCTTAGAGGTGAAGTTTGAAAAAGTGTAATTTTACGGTCTGTATCTTTTACACTGTTTTGTGGGTGTATAGTTATAATATGTAATAACATTTTATCATAAATCTTGTGACTCAAGTGAGTTGAGACAGTATTAATACTGCAGTTAAAGACTTTGAATGAATTTTGGGGGTGCTCTTGAAGTGTACTTCTCAGTATTCCCTCATCTTTCTGGATGATAAACTTGGACTGCCTGCATTATGCTATTTTAAACAGTCTCTTTTACAGAATTTTGCGATTATCAGATTTGCTCATTTGTAGAAACATGTATTTCAAGAATTTATAGGATTTTGAAGAGAAAGTATTTTATAATATGAAGTTCTGATCTTTTATTTCTAAAATAATTAAATTAAGTGGTAGCAAATTTTTCATAAAGTGTTGCACCTACATTGAGCAGGCAATCCTTGCAGGTTGCTTAAACTTCTAGTGTAAGCTTTTCTATTTATTTTGGATCTACTGATCAAATTTTACAGTATAACAGATTTTCTGAAGGTAGACTTTTTTAAGAGTGTAGTGGTGATACTTAACCATCTATCAGTAGAAAAAGCAGCTCATAGTGTACTTTTAGTTTGTTGTGGAGTAATTGTTTTTTCCCTTTAAAAAAAAGTCTTGTCATTAGTTGTTTGTTTGTTTTTTGAAACGGGGACCAGTTCAGGACTGACCTTGAACTGACTATGTAGCCCGGGCTGGTTTCAAAATCTTACTGAGCCTTCTGCCTCAGCCTCCCAGCTGCTGGGATTACTGGTGTACACTACCATGCCTGGCTGAATTACTAGTTTTTATCTGTTATAGGCAGATCATCTTGAGATGTACACTGCTTTTCAACATTACGATCTTACTAAATTGTAATATTTTCATTAATACAATTGTTGGGCCAGGTGTAGTGGTGCACGCCTGTAATCCCAGCAGTCTGGGACGCTGAGGTAGGAGAATCACTTAAGTTCAAGGCTAGCCTGAACTACATGGTGAGACCCTATCTCAAAAAAAAAACAAAAAAACAAAAAAAACCAAATGTTGGAATGCGACTTAATTTTAAATTTCAGGGTCTTAGTTGTGTACCTAATTCTTCTTAACATTGTTTAAAACTCTAACTTCTTCCTAGAAGTAAGTTTTTCAAGCCCTTACACCATTTGAATTTCAAATACTGTGCTGGTTAGACAAAGAAGTGTCAGTCTCTTGAGGAGCTGATAGAACAGCCACTATAGGGTTGTTGTTTATTAGCAAACTTGAATAAACCTGGATGTTTTATCAACATATTTTAATTTTTTTGTGGGATAGTGTGTTCACTTGGCTTAGCAAGAATAGTTGGCTTGAAGAATAGAATGTACAGTGAAATTTGAGGAAAGCCAACTTTCCACACATTACTATGAACTGTGCCTTTTAATTGTTATAGGGAATTGCCAAATTCTTAATGCTAAGATATAATCTCTCAAAGAAATTTTCCGAGTGGTATAATTGGTTTAAAAGTACAGGAGATTTTAGTTGCTGCGACAGCATAGAGAAACTTGTTTCCTCACTGTTAACAACATTCAGGGGAAATTAGTATATTGTTGGAGGCTTGCTTTGTAATCAGTTGTACAAATATAGCAATGCTGGCCTATCAAGTTATAATAATTCCTTACTTTAAAGTTCCAACGAAACATTCTTGTTGACTGTGTGACCTTTTAGAAGGAAGATATGGAAGCAGAGCTTCATTTTCTTCATCTATAAAAATGTGCATATGATGATAGTATTTGTCTGCGAGAGTTGTGGGCACTAAGGGCATTTCCTGCCTCTGAGTACTGGAAATGTAGGTCACAATAGGGCAGCCTCAAATGGAACTTGTAATGTGGCCCAGCAGTCCTGTTAGTGAATAACCTTGCCTTTCTATTTTTCCTGACAGGAAAAAAGAGGCCATCAAATGACAGTTTCATTACCAATACCGCCTACATTTGTGTCTCCTAGTCCCCTTTTAGTGTAGTAAATAGATAATGAAAGTACTTTTATATGGTAAGGGAAGCATCCTTCTTCTCCTCTCCGAAGGAACCTTACTTACCCTCTTGATTATCCTTTCCCTCACCCCTCCCTACTTTAACTAGATCTTTGCTTTTGGCTTTGAAGTATTCTTCAGCCTCCCATTAGAAAGTAAGTTAAAACATCATTTTTCCTCTAGCAGTCTTTTAGATTCCTTCACTTTAAAACTTTAAGAAGAGCTTCTATATAGCTTGCTTTGCATTTCTTCAGTATTCACTCCTAATGTATTTGTGCCTCAGACAACTCGTCAAATCGGTGAATTCTATGGCACTCTGTCAATTCCTATAATTCGACTTTATTCACATAACACACTCCCTTCTATTTTTTTTTCTCATTACAGTGATTTCTTCCACTTTGTGGATGCTCTTTCTGTGTCATCTAGCCATTAAACCTAAGTTCTGTAGTTATAGGTTCTCTTCTGTCTGTCTCACTTATTAGTTATATATATAACTTCGGTTTTCACTTAAAGATGACATCCTATCTTTAGTTCAGATCACTCCTGTTAGTTACAGTCATGGGGAATTTGGACCATTGTCAGATCTTCGCAGTAGGCCCCTATCACCAGAAGTTAGAATTGTTTGTGTGATTTGTTGACTTTAAATGTCAACAAATCACACAAACAATTTACGTAACATATGGGATAAATAAAAGATGTCTGTGGGCTTCTAATCAGTGCCTTCTGTGGAACAGGTGGTCTTAACTCCTCTTTTACAGTAGTTATGATAGAAAATACAACATGCATTTGCTTGCCACCATTCACATAATGACCATAAATGAATTTCCATTTTTTAAAAAGTGCACATAGATTACAGGTTAGTGTGTAATGAGTCTCCCTGAGTAGGTTCTTACAAGTTAATTTGCAGAATATTTTTCTGCTTAGGAGGGGTATGTCTAATTTAGAACTGCAAAAGCCATTTAGGTGAGGTGGCCAAATGAATTTAGATCATGCGTAGGTACATATCTTTGTGCACATGATAACCTCTGCTGTTAGTGCCATCCTTCCTCTTCTATTCTTTAGTATGTCCAATAATAAAGTAACCACTTTTTTAAAAATTGCCATATTAAAGGAGTTGTTATTTTAAGCAGGGGCTAGAGATTTAAGTGTATGGTAGTAATAGACAAGTAATGTAAATGAGCACTGAAAACTAGACAGGACTAGTAAATTCCAACTTTGCTAGGAACAGCAGCATCACTTCTTGAGAAAATGTAAAATCTTAAGCTTCACTCCTCAGAATCTACATTTTAACAAGAGCCCTTGGTGGTTTGTGTGTACATTATAACTTCAGAAGCATTTGAGAACTTAGACCCAAAAGATAGCAGCCACTCTTCATCTTCAGCTAAGTTTTGCCATGTAGTCCAGTTTTCTTCAAGAGTAGTCACAACTCTGACCTTTTCTGTAGTCACCCAACTTTTAAGTGTTGGTTGCAAATTCACACTTGCTTTAAGAAAGTCTTCAAGCCAAACAGGGCTCAATTTGGCCTGTAAATATGTTTACAAATTCTAGTTTCCAGGTATGCTCAGTATTTGTGTGTAGATATTTTTTGGGGTGCCCTAACAAGTTATCAATGGGAAATGGGTTTGTAACACCATAAGGGATTATAGTGTTTTCTCCATGTATGCAGGAAGATAAACGAATCCCTTTGTGCAATAAGTACCACATAATGAAAATTTAGAACCTAAGCCAGTTTGTGTGTGTGTGTGTGTGTGTGTGTGTGTGTGTGTTTGAGACATGGTCTTGCTGTGCATTTTAGGCTGACCTTGAACTCACTACCTCAAACTTGCAGTGAGCCTCTTGCCTCAGCTTAAAGTAATGTGGATAATGGCATCAAGTTGATTATATGCATATGTGTCATATGTATTGAGAGTCAAGCTAATCCAGGTAGAAGTTAAAAGTAGCTGTACCTTGACTGTGATGTTAAAATTTGGTCTCAGGTCCCTTTGATATAGCAGTAGGTTTTTTTTTTTTTTTTTTTTTTTTTTTTTTTTGTGGTGCTGGGGATCGAACTCAGGCCCTTGTGCTTGCAAGGCAAGCACTCTAATCACTGAGCTAAATCCCCAGCCCAGCAGTAGTTTTTAAATTTAGAATAGTATCAGCTTATTCGTCAGATAGCTGGTGGCTGTGTAACACCTTTTGTCCTCGAGGTTCCTTCAGAAGACTGGGAGAACTTAAACAGGTGAAAATAGCTGGTTTACAAAGATGGGTCTTCACAGTGACTGCCTAACACGTAGACATGGCAATATCTAATAGAGTTGAGTTCAAAAGTCTATATTTGTTCTGTTATTTTATTTGGAAGTTTGTTAGTTTTTGACTACTGCAGGTGTTTTTTACTTAATGGTGTACAGGTGTTCTAGATCATTTGTTTTCCTGTCTAGAAATGGCAAACTTTAAAGATTTGTTTTAATCTCGTTTTTTTCCTTAGCTTTCTGTCTAGATAAACTTTGTTTTTTCAAAGATACTCCATAGAGAAATAATAGCACATAAAGTGATTAAAATAAAAACAAAGCCTTTCACACATGTAAACTTGAAATTGTTCATGGAATGTTAAGTGTTTGATTAGGGATGATGTCAGTAGAGAAATTAAAGCTTTATGGATCTGGACAAAAGTTTAATTTTATGTGTCAGATTTTTAGAATTTATAGACCCAGAAAGATACTTTGACAACCCTTCCTACCCCCCCATTTGTGGTTCTTTGAGCATATTTGTAGTTGGTTTTAGTTTCCTGTTCTTCTACCTGCTCTTAGTCTTAGCTTGATGCTGTGTCTCTTCTCTCATCTATTCAGTTTTTCTTTTTTAATCCCACAGCTGTTTCTCTTATATGTCCTGCTGACCAGTGAAGGTTTACTGTGTCCAGGATTTAAGCAAGCAGTGGAAACCAAAAAGGAGATTTTTTTTTTCTTTTCACATTTTCACATTTATTTAAATTTGTTTAAAAAAATATTCCAAAGGAGTTAAGTATGGCTCAGTGTCTCTTAACTATAAGGAGGTAAATTTATTAGCAACCATAATGGCATTTACTAGATTTGTGAATGAAAATGCTCTTAAATCAGAATTTGTTGCTGCTCTCACTTAGCAGTATTTTATGTAAAAGAGTAATGTAGCTTTTAGGATTTATAAAAAGGGACATTTATACAAAGGGACATTTGTGATGTTGCTTGTCATTTTTACACTAAATGACTGCTGCAGATTCAGTTTAAGTTTTATGAAGGCTATGTGATTAAAACTGGAATATGTAACAATGAAATAAAACTCATTTTTTAATGGACTGTAAATTGTCTTGGCAACACAATGTCAGCTGTTACATTGTCTTTGCATATATACATGTGCATATTATTGCTAGTTTGATAAAAGATGGCTAGAGCTAAGTAACTTAAACCTAACTAGACAAATCCTTCACCAATTTAAAGAAGGTCTTTATCCAGCTGGTAAAGTCAGTCAAATATCTAGATTGAGTTTATTGATGTGAGTTATATAAAATACTGAATCTGGAGGAGTTCTTGAGTTGTCAGCTTCAAAATTGTTTGCTTACACCCGTGAAGTGAAATAAATTGAGCTTGAGGCTTGGATTTAACTCTTTGCAACTTGTGCTGCTGTAGGATCCTGGCCAGGTTAAGTCAGACCATTTACTGCATAATATTGTTTATCTCATATTCCTAGTATTAGAACATTTGAGGGCACGGTATGGCTTAGGTGACACAGTTGCATTATATTAAATATGAAAAGCAGTGCAGGCAATAGCATTCAAAATTCTTCCAACTCTTTAACTGACAGTATCAAGTGTTGGCAAGGATGTAGAGGAGCTGGAACCCTAAACAGTTATGCAGTAGGAATGCAGAGTGGTGAAATCACTCTGGAAAATGGTTTGGCAGTTTCTTACAAAGTAAAACCATTCCCTTGCCATATGATTAGGCAGTCTAATCCCACTCCTAGGTATTTATCCAAGAAAAATGAAAACACGTCTACCCAAAAACTAGTACTGAATATTCATAATAGCCCCTAACTGGACAGTCTAAATGTCCATTAATAGGCAAATGGGTAAATAAATTGTGTGTGTGTGTACTTGTAACACAATGGAATATAACTAATAATTGATTTATGCAACACATATGAATCTAAAGCATGTCTGTTACAATGTAAATGCTGTGTAAATAGTTGTACTCTATTGTTTAGGGCAGTGGTGGCCAACCTATGACACTTGTGTCACAGTGGGCTGTTTTTGTTATCACTGAAAGCTCTAAAAGGTTCACCATCAATGCCTTAGGATATAATGAGAAGAAAAATGTACCTTTCCAGTACAAATACAATTTCTAAAAAAAATTTTGTTCTGTGATTGGTTGAATCCACATGTGCCAAACCCACAGATAAGGAAGGCCAGCCATAGTAACAGCAGATGGGTGTTGGCAAATGGAGGGGTCTGATGTTTGTGGGTGGGTGGAATTAATTATAAGGGAGTTTGAGAGAACTTTTTGGAGTGATGAAGGTGGTAATTGTTCAAAGACTACGTACTGTCTGAATTTCATTATAAATTTAAATGGGTAAATTTTGTTATTTGTGAATTATACCTTAAAATTCTTCAGCTTTCAGTGACGTTTGTAAATATCAGATAGTTTAGAGATTTATAAAGCTAAATCTTAGATAGTGTATCTTAATCCTAGGTTTGTTACGAGCATTCTTTTGGTTTTTTTTGAGACAAGAGTCTTGCTATGTAGTACAGACTGACCTCAAATATGTGGCGATCCTCCTGCCTCAGCTTCCCAAGTGGTGGGATTAGGAACACTATTGTAATCTCAGAATAGCTATGTAGAGATCAGAAATGTGAGGTAGTACATCCTGACGTCTCTGGTTGTCAGTAAATTTTGTGATGTTTTGAATGGCACTTTTGGTGAAGTTATTGGTAGCTTTGAACAGAAAGTGGTGATTGAAACTTGCTATTAGAGATCAAAATACCACCTTTAAAATCTCTTAGATTACTAAAGAGTTGTTATTAAGAAAAAAGGTATTTGTGCTTGTCCTGGTTGATAAAGGGTGTTGCACTGGAACTTCTGGTGAATATTAGGAAACCCATTTGTAGCAAGGTAAATTTAACTATTCAACAGTAATTCTATCTCACATTGGTGACTTCTTTTTAAAATTATGAAGTTTCACAGAAACAGAATGAAAATGACCATTAGCCATGTTGAACATATGTAACATTCTCAAAAATGCTAAACATAGCTAAAGATGATACAACCATCCTGAAGTTAATCATTCCAGTGTGTGATTTTGTATTTAAGCCACACATATTTGTATATATAAATTGTTATGTTTATATGACAAAATTAAAATAAATGGTGCTTTGACTGGATTTATCTTTTGCAGCTTTTTTCTTCTGGAAGTATCTAAAATGTTGAGGGGACTGATTTTTGTCCCTTCAGAGTCTCTCACAAGAGTCTTCAGAATTATTCTCCTAGGGAAATTATTAAATTGAAAAAAGAGACAAGTGAAAAGTATGAAAACTATCAGCAGTAAGATGCAAGAAAGTTTGTTACTATTCAGAAGCCTTAACTTCCAATTGAGTTTTTCGTTCTTAAAGCATCTTTGTAGAATCAAGTGTTAGTTAGTTACACCCTATTATACTTTTGAATTTGCTTGTTACTTGCTAGTTCTTCATTTTTGTTTTATCATTCTTGAAACTTGTTGGGATGTAGTTTCTTATGGAAGCTATTAATTTGGGAGCTGTGGGGTAGTGAGACGGTCTGGAGGGGAGTGGAAATTTCAGGCAGGGATTTTCTGTCATTTCCCACTGGTATGTGCTTGAACATAACAGTCATTTTCTAAGGATTGGAAATGTCTGTTAAGTTTAGGGAGATCTATATCGAAGGAATAAATGAGCTTTGAGTTTGGGACTCTTAGAATTTGAGTAAAATAAGTGTTTTATTTTTATTTTTTTGGTGCTGGGGATTGAACGCGGGTCCTTGTGCTCGCAAGGCAGGCACTCTAACCACTGGGCTAAATCCCCAGCCCCTAAAATAAGTGTTTTAGGTCAGACTCACTGACCATCATTTTGAGTGGAAAGCTTTTAAATTTATTTTTTGCTAGTCACTGTTCAAAAATGGTTTTGTTGGATAGCTAAATCTTAGGTGGTTTGTGTATGCTGTTTCTGAGTGAGCACCCTATTTATGCTGAAATGAATTTCTTCCAGACTGTGTATGTTATTCGAAGGGGATACTTCGGATAGATTGATCCTACTAAGTAGTTATTGGAAAGCCAACTTTTTAACTTGAAACTTTTTATATTGCCAAATTTTAACTTTTTTTCTTTTAGAACAAATTCTGTACAACATAAAACAAGAGTATAAACGCATGCAGAAGAGAAGACATTTAGAAACTAGTTTCCAACAGACAGATCCAGGTTGTAGTTCTGATGCACAGCCACATGCATTTCTCCTCAGTGGACCAGCCTCACCAGGTAATAGCAAACTTTAATAAAGTGAAAAGAAATGTTATTCATTGTGGGAAAAGTGTATTCCAAAATGCCCTAAGTCACTTGTCTGTTTCTCTCCAAGATTAAAAAATTTACATAACAACATATAATGTCTTAATATGGTACACAATGAGCAAATCACCACCTGGATTCCTGCTAACCAAAGATGACAACCTGTATATAGCACCTCCAAAGTGGTCATTATATAAGTACTATGATTTGTAGCCTTCATTTAAAACATAACAGTACACCATATGCTGCTTTATTAGGTGTGGATGTACCTTCCATGGCTGCATACTGCAATTTTATGGATTTCTTACAATTAACTGTCAGTTGGATTTAGAAATTCTGCTATTACAGGATTTACAGAAATATCCCTGTGCACACATGACACTTGTCTGTTCATCTGTTCTCACTTCTTTTTTGGAGGTTGTGGTTTGCAAATACACTTTCTTTAAAGAAAGGCAGCAAAATAGGGCTGTTTGAAGTGAGTGGAACCCTGAAGCTTTTTGGCTGAAAAAGAGCCATCAGAAATGGCTCTTACCTTTAGTATAAGTTTTCATCAAAATAGTTTTTCACTGGCACATCCCTGTAATCTCAACTTAGTGTAGGAGGCTGAGGTAAGAGGGTTGCATTTTTAAGCCTAGCCTGGGCAACTTAGACCTAGTCTTCAAAAAAAAAAAAAAAAAATCTGGATGTAGCTCAGTCACAAGGCTCTGGGTTCTAGCCCCAGTAACACCCCCTCAAAAAAAAAAAGGTGGGTTTTTTTGTTTGTTTTGTTTTTTTGTGATATCGGTTGCTTTCTTTCCCTTACCCCCACACAGAAATAGGAAAACCTGGCAGAATGAAGTAGTCAGAGCCATAAAAAAGTCACATTAGATCAGGAAACATAAAAACGATTCAGAGCTAAATACTTCAGTACTGCCAGTCTGGGAAGCCAGCTGTAAGTGGGTGAATCATAGCGAGGGTAGAGACTGTAACAGCAGGAAACCAAGATTATTGTTTCATTATCAGTTTACTTAAAAGATCAATTAACTGGCAGCCTTAACAAAGTTAGGAATATGAAAGTAAGATACTTTTAGCAGTTAAGAACTTTATTAAAGCTGGCGCACTTTATTCTATTGACAGACATAGTTTGGATAAGCAGTTAACTGGTCTTAGCCATGTACATTAGAAAAGGTGAGTGAAGAGAGGAACAGGAGGTTCCCCGGCAAGAACACAGAGCAAGACGAAACAACTGATAGCAAGAATGTGTAAAATACACAGCTGTGTATTACAGACATGTGCAGTAGAGGGCTGTAATAACCTGAGTTTGCAAAATGGTAGATGTTCTTAAGTTGGGAGTGTATTTGGAAGACCAAAGTGCCTCAGGTAGTAGTCCTTGAAGAGCAATGCATTTCTGAAGAAATCTCTATGAAGTTTCTTCTTATCCTACAATGCCAGGTGGCTGTTACCCTAATAACCTAAGGAGGCTGAAGTATAAAATTTAAATGTTGAATATTAGTTCTATATATACTGTCAGGGTTTATTTTTACAAAGTGGCCTTCCCATAGATATTATGAATTAAAAACTGTTAGGAAAAAAGTACAAAATTCAGAGGGCAAGAAATAAAAATTGCTTCTTTCTTTGAGATCACAGAAACAGAATTTCTGCAAAAATCTGCTCAGAGATGCTTGGCATCCTGTTCTCTCCCATAAAGCTTTTTGCTAATTTACTAATGAAACTGACAAACAAGGATGTTATAACTGTTTTTGAGTTTATTTGCTTCAGGACCCTTAGTGTAATAACAGTGTAGTTCTGGTATTACAGAGTTTTAAGTATATTATTATTAGGTAGTGCTTAAGTGCTTAGTGCTTGCTTTTCAGAGTGAGTTAAATTGGTGGAAATTAGTTACTGTGTTCAAAAACCTTTAGAATCACACTCTTTTAGCAAGGGGTAAGTCGATTTCAGAACGTTCTTTTAAGACTTACGCCACTTTTTCCTTTTCTGTTTTATAAACACAGGTTTTATTGTGCCAGTGAGAAATCTGTTTTTCCTCTTTTTTTTAATAAATAGAAATGCCTTTAAAAATAAGGGTTTTGGAAAACAAGGGGAGTATCTTAAAAGGTGGAATAATCCCCACCTTTTTTTGAGATTAGACATTTACTGACTAGCTTTATTTAAAGTATAATAGTGTGTTTTCACAGGATAATCATGTTATTCTGGTAGTGAATAAAATTAAGCTTTATACCAGAGATGGTCTTTATTTCTTTTGTAGGAACATTTGTAAACTAGTCACTAAGACACTTTATGGTAGGGTATTCCTAAAATGGAAATGAGGTTTGTAATAGGACCCAGCATTGTAAATTTTGTTTGGAAGTTTTGTGCAATCATCTTTTAGACTTTGCCCTATATACTTGATTATGTCTCATGTTTTTCCAGTCACAAGTAGATAGACACCTTATTTGAAACCTGTTTTAAGATTGGGAAATCCTGTGCTAAAATTCGATTTAAAGAATGCTTTTATATGAACATTGTAAAAATCCAAATGAAACTTTACAGCCAAAAGATTCTCTCATGGCTCTAAGTCAGGTGCTGTTTTTCTTCATGTTATACATAGGGACTTCATCTGCAGCATCCTCACCATTAAAAAAAGAACAGCCCTTATTTACTCTACGACAGGTTGGGATGATCTGTGAACGTTTGTTGAAAGAACGTGAGGAAAAAGTTCGAGAAGAATATGAAGAAATATTGAACACAAAACTTGCAGGTAAGAGATGAATTTATTTTAGAGACCCCCCTCGGAAACTCATAAGAAATACATTATTTCTTATATGTACTTTATATCAATTAGTCTTCCTATAGATGGGACAATATGTTTTCTAACAACTATAGAATTTTAGTTTAATAAAGGAATCATATATCTTGCAGTTCATGGCTCATCTCAGAGACCTCAGGAACCATATCATCCAAGTAGATATTGGAAATATCTAATTGGTTGGTGCTGTGTGCATCATTTTAGAGTATGAAGTTGTGGGGTTTAATTATCAAAAAATAGGTAAAGTTTGATCGTTTATATGCAATAAGTAAAATGTATGCATGCTAATTTTATCATATTTTCTAATTTCAATCCATGGATTTTACTGTATATAGTTATTGTAAGGTTTTTGAGTTTTAAGGAGTTAAATCAGGTAGGCAACAGAATTTGCATATCCCACCCCCCACCCTCTGACTGTAGATCTGGAATGCTGTACCACTGAGCTAAATCCCTACCCCTTTTGATATTTTGAGATGAGGTCTTTTGAAATTGCCCAGTCTGACCTCAAACTTGGAATCCTCTTACCTCAGCCTCCTGAATAGAGTAATTGAGATTGCAGGCATGTACCACCATGCCTGATCATAGCATTCTTTTCTGTGACATCTGATTAAGATATAGGTGAATGGTTTTTGTAAAGCTCTTACTGAAATATTTCCTCTCCTCACAGTAAATTGCCATTCATAGATCACTAATGAGCTTTCAGAGTAGAAAGCTTTTTTTTTTTTTAATTGCAAGCCTTTTGTTTTGAGACAGGATCTAGCTTTGTAGTGCAGGTTGGCCTTGAATTTGTGCCAATCCTCCTGCCTCAGCTTCCCAAGTGTTGGGACTATGGGTATGCACCAATGCCCTTTGTTTTTAATCATTACGATATAAGTCCTGTCCAGCCAGTGTACAATAAGTTCTTGTGATTTGGATGAGCCTAGGTTATATTCTAAGCTCAGTGATCTCTCCATTTGAAACACTATTACTACACAGGTTATGTAACTGATTAAAGTATAATTTATAGTTTCACTATATGTTTTTTCAGAGTTTATCTGGCTGAAATGTACTAGAGAGGTTACTTTCCAAGTCAATGTAACTGACTTACACCTTTCTTTGTAGAACAATATGATGCATTTGTGAAGTTTACGCATGATCAGATAATGCGACGATATGGAGAACAGCCTGCTAGTTGTAAGTATTGACCTTTTGAATTATAAACTGAAAACAAGACCATCTTTTAAGAAGAAAACATAAGTTCATACTTAAGAGAATTTAGCAGAAAATCATGGGGAAAAGCCTGGATGAGCTAAGCAGCAAAACTTTGCGAGGCTTACAGTGGGTTGCTTAAATAGCCCAGGGGAATAATAAGAATGAATATCTGGTTTGAAGATACTTGAATTTTGGATGTTTTTTTGCACTAAATTTTCCTTTTCTCTCCATTTAGATGTTTCATGAATCACATTTTCTGCATTTGTGGGCTGCCTTGTTCCTTGTCAAGTTGCTGGAGGAGGTCCCAATTATGACATACAGCAATGCCAATACCCCATGTGAATACAGGTTATTTCAAGCTTCCGTCAGTGGCAACCACTCTTAGGCAGCAGCAACTGGTTTTGGAAATTTCCCTGATGTCAGTACAACCTGGATGTGGACGTTTTGCTACCTGTATTAATACCAGTGGCCTCATTTTGCTGTATCATTACAATTTGGCTTCTTATATTAATATGTTTGAAAAAGATTATAAACTGGTATTCTAGAACATGCCCTTCACTGGTTGTGTAAATAAAACTGTAGAATGACACTTCAGATGAAGTTAGTGTGATTTTAATTGTGCACTACAACCAAGCTGTAACCAGTTATTAATGATTTAGAATGTAATCCCAGGACCATATTAAGCAAATAGCCTACAGTGCTTCCTGTGAAATAGTGAAGGAGGAGGGCATTTCTATATTCCAGGACTTCTTGGGGTTTCAGAATGGGTTTATATGATTTTTTTGGTAGTTTTATTTATTCTATCGGTCTTTTTAACAAATGTTTATTGCTGCATTTTTTTCCAGTGTATCATTGTTTTACTGCCCTTGTAGTACTGGAATTTAGTTGGAAGAATAAAACATTTACTTCTATCCTGCTTGTTTTTTAAATGTTACAGATCAGTGGTACTTGAATAAAAGCCAGTGTTTTAAATGTAAGCATGTTCTAGGAATCAGTGAAGTTAATTTTCTGTAAGATTTTAAGATTTGAGTGCTACTTGCAAACACTGAATTCTTATTCTAAATTGCTGCTGCTTTTACTGCATAATAGTATGTTACATAATAGTTCTAACAGCTGTGGGATTTTTACTTGAAAGGCATCAATAAATTCAATTTTTTAAAAGGACTTGATACATGAAAGCAGGATTCAGCAAATGTAATGCATTTTCCACGCAGGGCTTCCAAACGTACTTTTCTTGTAATGAAGTGAACAAAAAAATGCTGCAGTGAATTCTGTGGCATTCTCTCATTATATACATCCTAAATGTACTAGGACATAACACATTCCTAATTGACCCCAATTAGTGGGAGAAAGTAAAGATGCATTTTTTCAGCTTTGGTAGTTATATTTCACCAATTCTTTGTTTAAAACAAGCTCTCTCAAATGAAGGGTTTTCACGAGATTGCTAGGTTAATTCGTATGTCCAGAAAGTAAATGAGTAAATGTGCCTGTTTCCTGAATTGTTACACAATTTGGTGGACTCAATAGTTTGCTAGTCTAAATACCAACCATATATGGTATCAGTAGAAAGATTATATTTGCTATCTAGGGATTCTAAATTCCCAATAATCCCTGGAATTGCTGTTACTAAGTAGATACAAAATTCAGTGTGCTGACAGTCATCTGAATTCTTCTAGTAAAAGGCAGTTCTGATATGGTGTAATTGGTTGCTATTTGTTCAGTAAATCTTGGATTAACAAGGCCATGTGTGGCTAGGTACAGTTCTTTATGTTGTTGAGGAAAAGCAAATGATGTGAGTAAAATAAATATTGGAAGTTTAAAATATCAGGAGACTTTGATAGGACTCTAAAGAAAATTATTTCTAAAGAGACTGATTGCGTCAGCAGTATTACTTAGAGAATTAAAAGATTTTCAGGCTCCGCCCCTGGAGACTGCTTTAGGTGACTTGGGGGGGCTGTTAACTGTAATAACATGCGTCTAGGTGATCTAAGCAATTAGAGTTTGGAAATAACTGTCTTTGCCTCTGGTTGCTTCATTAATTAGTGTTGAGTGAATATTCTGCTAGAGCAGAATTCTGTCCCTATCTACTCTGCTACATTTGCTCTAGATGGAGGTACATTAGATCCAAACCCTCACCTCATTCAGACATGGCTCCAGCAGTCTTCTGTCTGGCATCCGTTTTTTTTGTACTGTATCATCCCCACATGCATAATGAATGTGTTACTAAAACCTTTAGAGTCTGGGCCTGGAAGAAGCTGAGGCAATAGTATCACAAGTTCAAGGCCACCCTGGGTAATTTCAGTGAGACCTTATCTCACAATTAAAAAGGGGGAGGGGTTTGGCATATAGATCAGTGGTAAAGTACTTGCTTAACTAGTGAGGCCCTGGGTTCAATTTTCAGTATGGCAAAAAAACCAAAAGATAAAAACGAAAACTTGGTTCTGTATCTCTCCATCTATTATATTTTACTACTACCCTTTATAACAAAACTCAATTCTCTAAACATTTTCCAATCAATCCTTCATCCCAAATTTTCTCCCAACTTGTTTTAGGAAAAATACTGATACACAGAAAAGCTGGAAGAGTATTCTTAATGATCCACTTAGAGTTACTAAACATGTACCTCCTAAAAATCATATTAAGTCCACTTAAGCTCAATACCATCATTCCACTTAAAAAAATACTTCCCTAATTTAACATCAAGTCCACACTCTTCTTTTCCCATTTGTCACCACAGTGTTTTCTACAGTCTTCTCATTGTTGGGATTCAGTTAAAATTCCAACATTCTGGAAAGACCCAGGACTGCTGTCTTGTTGAATATACCTTTGTGCTATCACTTTGAACTTCCTGTAAATTGGAAGTGAGATTTTCAGATTAAACCTTTTGAGATTACAAAAGTGCTCGGTGATGCTAATGGTCTCCATGTCACATCATACAGTGTATAGATTTTCCAGGACCAATGTTAAGTTTGGACATGTGATTAGGTCTTCTGATAGGTGATGCCTATTGGATTTCTATCTAGACTACTCTTAATGTCACCAAGGGATTTCTGTATTGTTAATTTTAAGAACCAGCATTTGACCTGGAAACACTTCACTTGGCTTATCCTTCACCAGCTGCTCTTTAGTCTTCTTTTTCCCTGATGGATCAATCTTTATTTCCTTGAACTTGAATAAGACATAGGCACGTCCCAGAGTTTGACCTTTGGCTCCTTGCCTCATCTTTTTATATTTATTTTAGTAATCTCATTTTTATCATAAGGATGTCAGGTTATATCTACGCCTTTCTGAACAGCTAACAGACAGTTCAAAATCTTTCTAAAACCATACTTATTTTTTATTGTTTCCTCCCAGTCATCCCAGTATTAGCTTTCTGTTAATATAATTACCCATGTTACATAACTTTTTGTCTGTAACAAAACACCTTAGGTAATCAACTTATAAAGAGTTTATTTTACAGTTTTAGATGTTTCAGTCTATGATAAATTGCTCTCATTGCTTTGGGCCTGTAGCAGGGCAGTGCACCATTGCAGGAATGCATGATGGAGCAAAACCACTTATGTTGGCCAGGAAGCAAAGGGAAAAGAGAGCTGGCTAGGGTCCCACAATTCCCCCTGGGGCATGCCCCCAGTGACCTAAGAACCTCCCACTAGTCCCCACCTCCTAAAGGTTCCACCATCTCCCAGTAGCACCACCCTGAACCAAACCTACCCTGGACACACATGGGCTTTGGGAGGGCACTTACTCAAACCACAGCAAAACCCATCACTGGTGTTGCCATGCTTCTAGTTTTCTCAGCCAAAACCCATCTTGAATTCATCTAATCTTGATCCATATAAAATCTCACCATCTCTACTGCTGTACACTGTTGTGGCTGGCTTGGATAATTTCAATGACCACCTACCTAATTGGTCTTTGTTTTGCCTTGTTTCCATTCTCATAGCACCAGAGTGGTGATTTAAGAGCCTTTTGTAGATGGCTTCCTATGTAAGAAAAAGTGACCTTAAAGTGGTCTACAAAAAAAAAAAAAAAAAAGTCTACAAAGCCCTAAATTACCTACCTATGCTCCAGCCCACCTGATTCAGTTCATTTGAACTCTTCCTCACCGTGCCTTCTCACACTGGCCACCTCTGTTCCTCCAATGTGGCTAGTATACAGGTAGCCACATTGTGTCATTGCTCTCTGTGTCACTGCTCTTCTCTGCCTACAGTGTTTTCCCATAAAACTTCATGGGCCATTCACCACTTTGGAAATGTTCAAATGACACCTTAGTGTGAGGCCTGCTGTGACCAATTTGTTTAAAATTGCAATGTGACATCCTGCTGCTCCTTACCCTGCTGTTTCTTCTATAATCTTAATTGTCTGTTCTCCTGCTAGAGTACAATAAGTGTCTTTGTTCGGTGAAGTACAAGTGCCTAGAATAGTCCCTTGCACATAGTACACACTATTCTTTTGGACTCAATTTCAACTAATTCAGAGTTTTCAGATCAGTATTTCATTGTAAACAAAATGATTAAGTGAATAAGAATACCCTATTTGTAAATTATTCTGATTGAGGTTGTTTCCTGGACACACAATTCAATTGCTATTTCATAGGTCTCCACTAATAATTACCACAGATTAGCTTCGTGTTTTAATTTCATAGCTTTTTTGAGTATTCACTATGAAAATAGGTCAGTTTTTAACACACTTGTTTCCACCTTTAAGTAAGGGGGGAAAATCAACATGGTTCACTGCAGGACATGCATTTAGACTGTATGAGTTCAGCTAAAATACCCAGCAAAAGAAAATAAAGCAGGGCTATTATACTCAATTCAGGGAACTTGCGTCTAAGTTGAAGTGAATCTGGTTTCTGTAAGGCCAGGTGCTCTGTACCTTATAAGCTTCTTGTTCTGTGAGTATTGTTTAAAGAAATGGTTTCTAAACAATTTCATACAGTGCTCATAGTTGAAAGCTGGAAGAAACCACATTGTATATACTGATTGTATCCTCATCAACACAATATACAGCATTGGAAAAACCTTCCCTGTGGCTGACTGCCTCACTTAAATAGGCAAAATATGGAAAAAAGCCTTAAAATCCTGTGCATATTCTTTAGATTTTTAGCAACTATTGTACAAAAAAGAAACACGGGTAAGGGCACATTTGACCAAAGGAGAATGATTTGAGTGTTGAGAAAACATTGAGGTAATTACTGTAAAGGTAAATCATGGACCTGCATTGATTTCACATAACAAATTTATTTTTACTGCCAGTAAGACTCCATGATGGGTCATCCAGAAGTACAATATTTACTATCTTTAAATGTAAAGCCAACCAGCTTGAGACCTTGCAAGTTTTGAGACTAAAGGAAATGGGGAGCCAGAAGCAGTTTTAAAACCTAGCAGTCATCAGGAAAAACAAACTTGTAGGATATTCATGTTACTTGAGGTACTAATGTGACAAATGCCAGTGCAAACAATTAGGGGAGGAGGAATGAGTACTGCTACCCAACTGCAAATAATTTACATTCCTGGATGAAGGAACATACTATATTTATATATTATATATGTTCAAGAAGATTTACTCATAATTTAATAATGACTGTAAAAAGTACCAGTGATAATGTATGAGAGGTTTTAATTATAATGTAAGCATGTTACTTGTTGGATTCTAAAGTACTCCACAGTTGTAATATACACCTGTTTGGGGTTAGCAGTGTACTTTCTGGTTAAACATCACAAGGGGATTACACATTTTTCTCATGAAAATAGTCTCCTCTAGTAGCATATAAATATGACTGGTCTCATTTTTCTCTTAAGCTAAATGTGATACTTGTGGCTTCACCTATTTGCTTTCAGCAGCCTCCCCATGTTAGCCTTGCCACATGGTCAGTCTTCTGTTTGGTAGGCTTTATAAATCCTAAAAGTTCTAGTTCAGAAACAGCTCTAATAAACCGAGCACTGAAGACTCTAGTTAAGGAAACTGGCTGTGTTATATTTTTGACAAAAAGGTTACAAAATATTCATTGGTAAAATGAAGCTGAAATATATACTCCTTGGGCTGGGGACTTAGCTCAGTGGTTAGAGTGTCTGCCTAGCAAGCACAAGGCCCTGAGTTCAATCCCCAGCACCACAAAAAAAAAAAAAAAAAAAAGGAAGAATTATATATTCCTTAATTAAACTATGATCCTTATTGGAAAACACTAAATGTATTTAACACCTAAATCTAACTTTTCACATAACATAAAAAAAAATTCATCTCGACTTCTAAAATACATTAGAAAAATAGAGAATTCTATAATGACAGTTCCATTTCTGGTAATTTTGGAATATCCTGATATCAATCTGAGACCAAATATTTTAGATTTGATCTTTTAGATTAAATTCAGAGTATGTAGAAATTAAGATATTCTGGGATGATATGGCTAATATGAAATTGTTTTTATGAATCTCTAATGTACACCCAGAGAAACTATAGTGCTGGGGACTAAACCCAGGATCTCAGGTATGCTAAACACATGCTCTACAACTGAGCTGAACCCCCAGCCTGAGAAACTATAAACTTAAACTCTGACCTTAGACACTGTAGAACTGGTTTTAAAAGGATACTGGATTATCTCGTTCATTTCTTCTGAGGCTGTAGAATTTGCATCCATTTTTTCAGCAGCTGTCACAACTGTTGCAAAAGCCTTTTAGGTACACAAGACAGGAGAAAATAAAAATCTCACAGTTGCCAAACTTCATTCCCTTTTACTTCATTCCCTTTGATGGTTCTATAATTAAACCAGATTTAACACTGCTGCTGCTGCTGCTGCTAGCTTGTTGGCACATTTCTTTTTTTTTTTTCATTATATCAAATCCTTAACACTGATGATCATTTAAAACCAGTTATACATCGAAAGATAATGTCACAGTTCCTCAATAATCTTATTTCAGAGAACTAAAATGTGTGCAAAGAAAAGGAGAAACAAAGCTAGCCGAAGTTAAAGGCAAAGAAAACCCTGAATCCTTTACTCCCTACCCCAGTAGAATGCCTCCTTTTCTTGGAGGCAGCAATTACAGCTATTTTTCAACAGTGGTATTGGTCAAGTAAAACCTTCAATAGAGTTAAGACCTTTGTACACTATAACAGGAGGAAAAATACAGACACTTATTTTAAATAACAACAACAGCTGGCCATTGCCTTGCCAAGTATTCCTTGTACTTCCTGATCACTAAGTCTGTTAGTCATTCCAACATTTTTTCTTTAATGCAAGAAGGGAAACACCAGTCAATGATATAATTTTGTGGAACAGCAAAGAACTGACCTAAATTGTTTAACTTTTGCTTAACGCTATTAGGTTAGATCACATACTTAAATTTTGACCTGGCATGAACACAGAATTGGCTTGGTTGAAGAATGCAGGATCAGAGGACAGGACATGGGGAGGATTACTGAGTGCTACTTTCTAAGGAACTTTTGAAGTATGATGCAATTTAGTAAAACACGAGGCGTTAAAAAATAAAAGCTGATTTCACAAATATCAAAAGTATAAAAATAATTACAAGAGAGTTAACATGGGTGCTTAGATAAATACAGTTTACCCTTTTCTCCTTGACCTACCTCTGACCAGTCCACAAGGTTGATCAGCCTACTACACTCCAGGTGCAGTTTATATGCTATGCAGATGTCAGGGGCGATATTTGGAATGCAGCCCTCCTCACTTTTCAGTGCTTCGTTCTAAAAAAAAAAACAGTAAACTAGAAATGATGAGAAACAAAGTCGGACATTAGTGAACCTTTCTAAACCTAAGTTTAGTAAACTAGTAAATGGAATGTTTTTTATTTCCTTTTTTCTTATTTAGGTTTAGGTCTTGAGCAAAATCCCTCTAACTCCTTATCACTAGAAAAATATTACAAAATCAGAAGACAAGGAGAATTTTCAACTTAATCATAAATTATTATTTACTTAGACCATATTTTTGATTGCCATAAAAAGTTTCTGGAATATTTTAGTAATAGTTAATGAACTGGTACTTCCAACATTTGTAATTAGCCAAATTCTAGCAATTATTACACTGTATTAGTAAATACTGAAATACCACTACCAGGAGCATAAATTGTCTTTCAAAGATAAACCTATATTAACATTGTAGATCTTAAACCCTACAGAAACCATCAAATGCTTTTTCAATCTATTTGAAATTCATGGTTCTTTTTAAGAAACACAAAATCTTACATACACAACTTGCATAAGATAGTCTATCTTCCCAAAGACTGCCAAGATCATACTAGTTTTCTTCTGTGACCCACCATTAGCCAGAAGAAACATAATGATATAAAGGTTTTGTGATTTATATATTGAAAATAATTGTTTTTTAAATATGAAATCATTCAGCTACCTATTATCACCATCATTGAAAACCACTGACTTCTTTGTACTCAGTACTCTCTTAAAATACTCAGCATATTTGTGTGCCATTTTGCGTGGAAAACCAGTAAGTTGGGTTGTTCTTCATGGGTTTCAGGGAGCAATTTAAGTATTTTTTGTGGGATGTAAACTCTAGGTACTGAACTGAGTTGATAACTTAGAATTCGTCCCAAGTTATTTCATATACATTCGTATAGCTTCCTGAATGTTTAACAGTGCTTATTTTGCCCTACCACAAGAAAGCTAGTTTTAAACACACTAAACTGTCTTAATCTCCCTTGCAGAGTGAGCTTGTCATGACTGGTAGCTACGTCTGGATTTTAGGCAAGTGGCTCTGCTGCCCTAGGCATTTTCATGGCCATTTCCTACATTCAGCTCTGCAGATACTCTCAGAGTAGATTTTCTTTGGATTAAAATCCAAGATGACATCCAAAAGTATTTATTTTATTCCACTAGAAACAACCATTTGAATCTTGAAGTAATTTCATTAGGCTACGTTGTCTGACCATTTTCTGTTGCCATGTCTGTAGGAAAAATTTCCTTTATTTTCACAAGTCTAAGCAGCATTATACTCTCAGACTTCTGTGTATGACCTAGTTTTCTCAAATGAAAGGCAAAGACAGTTTCATATGGCAAAAAAACTGGCAACATCAGCTGGCTACTTCAATAGGTTAGAAACTCCCTCTAAAGAGTTTTTAGAAGATGCCTAAGAGGTGTAGCCCCAAGTTTCCAACTCTTTGCTCACTAAAACAAAACTGCAAACTTAACGATATTTTTGTGACAGTGAAGCTTGGAGCCTGAGCCAGACTGTCAGAGATTGCTTCTTACCTTTAGGTAATAATAAGGATTGTTGAGTGCAGTGTGGAGGGCGATTCGTGGAGCAGCATTTAAGTGCTCCCGGAGAGCGTGGGCAGCACTGAAGTACAGCACTTCATGCAGAGGCTGTGTTTCAGGAGGCAGAAGGTATTCTCTGGAACAGCCAGTCGGGTACCAGCATGTGGACATACACAGGTTTATTTTCAGTATAATAATCTTATCAAATCTCTTTGTAGGGCTGAAAAATCTACTTAAAAAGCAAAATCAATAGGCAAAAGAAACAAAACCCAAATAGTGGATCCACTGCAGTTTCACTTAAAGTGTACTTTATTCATATATTATTATTACTGTTACTATTTTTGCAGTACTGAGGATTGAACTCATGGCCTTTGCATCCCTGGCCCTTTTGTATTTCGTATTTTTTTTTAATACATATATACATAAAAAAATACATCCCAAACCCTTTTTGTATTTTTTATTCTGAGATGGGGTCTGGCTAAATTGCCCAGGATGGGCTTAAACTTCCAATCCTCCTGCCTCAGCCTCCCAGAAGGCTGAGATTACAGGCATATGCCACCACATGCAGCTCATAATATTTTAAGTTCCCTAGATTCTTTACAGTTCAAGAAACTTTTGTATTTCAGTTCCAAATTAAGCCTTTAGGAATAAATTGTATATATATATATTACATACTCGTTTAAAATCTTTGTAGTTTCTTAAAATACTAATGAATTTCTTAAAGTAAATTCTTCAGAAAGCAGATATCCACATTCTCTCCATAGTAAACATTCAATTCTTTCTTAGCACAGGCCTCAGGCCTGGAGTTAATAGTTTAGGAAATTCTTTCTGGATCACCCACACACAAAAGTTTTAGCTGATGTCTTTCATAGAAATGATACCTCAAATTTTTATATGCTAGATTTATTTTTTTACTTGAGAAGGTAGCAAAGACTAAATTTTAGTTTCAGAGTATTGAAAAATAAATTGTTCATTAATAATTTTTTTGGTTTTTTTGTGACAAGGTCTCGCTCTTTTGTTCAGGCTGGCCTTGAAGTCACTGTGTAGCACGGGCTGGCTAAGAACTTGCAGCAATCCTCCTGCCTCTGCTTTCCGAGCACCTGGATTACAGGTGTGCGCTGCCATGCCCAGTCCTTCATTAATTAAATTTCAGTTTAAAAAACCCAGCATTGTTTAAAATTCTCTGTTGTTCACCTATGTGCTAAATAGCAATTTTGGTGAAATCTGAACTTAGAAAATAAGGTATTAAGAAGTTCATTCTGAATGTATAATAAGCCCACCAGCTGGCTGGTCTGTGCCATGACAGTGAAATTGCTCTTAGGTAGCCTGGCGGGAGACAAATGGAAGGGAGAGGCTCTGGCTTCACACATGATCTGAAGACAGCAATAAATTGCAAAGTGGATTAAAATAGTTAACTCACATGCCTCCACAGAGCAAATTCCCAGGGCTTAGTCCAGTCCCAAGCTAAAGTATATATGTAAGCTACACGACAGAATGTGTTAGCTCTTTTCCTATTAGATAGGCAAAGCAAAGTAGCCACTTCAGGCAGCAGAGACATTATACCTTTTTCCCGGGAGTCTTGCTTTTCTCTCCTTTCTGGAGTGGGTACCACTTCCTTGAAAATGTCCCTACACTTGTTCTAGCCTGCTGTGGTCAGTGGCTTTGAAGAAGAGAGGAAATAAAAAGAACAGGCACATCACTCCTCACCACCTCGCTCCTCCTAGCTGAAGAGCTACTGACTGGTCATTCTACTTCTAGATGGTATTCTTTCTCCAGAGTGTGCTGGAATAAAGTCCATTTGCAAAGAGCGCATAATACTGACTTGAGCCCCTCATTACTTAAAAGATTGAGATAATTTGGCTGTAGTCTGAAGAAATTATTTCTGTGAGGCTGACTGCCTGGCTGGCTGGCTACCACTTTGTTATTTCTGACCATAAACTCTTCCTATACCAGCTTGGTGCAGTTACTTCCTGATCATTATCATGGCTGTCATTAAAATACTTTGTTGAATTCCTGCTATTAATAAAGATTAGAAATCTAACAAGGTAACCAGATAGAATCAATTACAGAAAACACTGCCTCACATTTGCATTCCTTCCTATACTTTTTTAATGTCTTTACATTTAATGTTTAGAAGTTCAGGCAAATCTCAAGGTGCAAAAGGCCTTTTTGGATATCTTCAAAGAATATCCATCACAGGCATATATAATATCTGCCTGTTTCCACTTGGCTACATGTGCTGAAAAACAACAACGACAAAACAGCATCATACATCCTAGTTTTTGTCCAACTGCAGGCTTGAAGACTGGCGAAAAAATACTGTAACTGCTGTGAGAAAAAATAAGCAATGACTCTAGCACCATGGCACCGTATGACACTCATTTTGCATTCAGATCACTTTACAGCAAATGATAGGCCTTCCTCCAAATAGATGGCTCTGGGGGAACTGGTAGGATTCCTATCAAGAGGTTCTAAGGTTGGATCTTAATTCTGGTGAAAACAGCAAATTAGAAAGCGGTAACTTTTCCTTGGCACTTAAGATTTCGAACTTATTGATTGCCAGTATTTTTGCCAAGAGCTGTTCAAGAAATACTGTGAACCCTCCCTACTGAAGTCTCCTGCTGATACGTATTTTTAAAAGATGTCTTTTTTCTAGGACTCTAAGTCTGTTCACATCTGTACCGTGGGCCTTGGGGGCAGTATGCAGAAATGAGAAGACCTTTGGATGGTATTAGCAGACTGGGACTGTGTGACACTGGCAGACTCATAACCTCTCTCTGGGATTCAGATGCCACGTGACCCCCTCATGTCCCTTTTAGCTTTATCATGCCACAATTCTGATCTTTTCTTTCCTGGGACAGATAGTGTTCGTAGAAACAGTAAATTTTAGTATGCGAGATTCTGTGGTTTCACAACAGAACTCATTTCAGTCATGCTCAGCATCATTTCAATAATTGCTCAGAAAGGTTAAAAACTCAGATATATTAGGTGAAAGGTATCTTTGACCTATCATTAAAGGGGAATGGTTGATGTGATTTCAGAGCCTACAACTTGAGATTTACAGGAACTCAGGAACTTGGTATTTAGCTTATAAATGATGTTAAATCACTTGACAAAATTATTTTAATTACAATTTGACCAAAAGTAAAAGTTGAGAGCATATGGCTAGAAGTCACAATAACAGGATAGCCTTGTAGGACAAGGTTAACTCTGTCAACTCCAAAATGTACTATTTGACTAGCACGTTGATTTAATACTAAAGTGCATCATTCTGTTATGACACATCTCCCTTCCTGTCATACTTGGTTGATTATTTTTCTCTATTTCATAGCATTAATACTTTCTCCCCAATAAATTGGACAATAATTTGCCCCCACACTGTCCTGGAAAATGGAACTTTTCACTTTGTGAAAAGACGTATTATTTGTCAGAAAACTATTCTTTATTTGCAATACCAAGCTGCCCTTTTTTCATTATGTTATTCTATCCGGTGCCTCTCTTGCTGCTGGGTTTGAATTACTATCAAAAGACAGTAAGTGGATCCTTCGGTTCATGAGTGTGATGATTGAGTTTTCAAGCTTATGCATGATATGTGCCTCCCACAAGCCTTGTTACGACATCAGCACATTACCCGTCTGACGTAAAAAAAAAGACAATAAGCAATGATACACATTTTTCCTAGTTTTTAAACTATTAAATCTCTTTATTTTGTATACTGCTCGATTCATGAATTTAGTGTTTATAAAGTGTTGTACTCGTATTCTTTAAAATTAATAGTTCTTTACACAGGACAAAATAGAAAAGTATGACTAGTTTGGTGTTTTCTGGGTTTGGCCTAGATCCACCATTAACTCCTACAAAAGATGAGCAATAATAAGGTGTAATGCAAATACTTTGTTATTAGAAAGTGGAAACACATTTCTAACTCCCTAAATCTCCCCACCAACCCTAATGAACTAGGATCAAATTTAAAACTGTCCCCTTCCCATTCTCTTTCCCTTCTAGTCTTCTATGTTTTTGGCTTTTTGAGACGGGATCTCACTATGTAGCCCAGGCTGGCCTCAAACTCATGATCCTCCTGCTTCAGACTTCCCAGGGCTGCAATTACAGGTGTGTACCACCATGTCTGGCTCTTAAAACTGTACTTTTGGGCTGGGGATTTGGCTCAGTGGTTAGAGTGCTTGCCTTGCAAGCACAAGGCCAAGTTCAAACCCCAGCACCAAAAAAAAACCTGTACTTTTGAACTGACAGTAAAGAAAGAACTAAGTTTTTTATTAGACATCTTAATAAGGCTAGAAAGGGAATAAATAATTTTATACTGTACTGGAGGAACCTAAAAGGCTAGGACAAAATGCCTGGATTGGCTGTGGACAGCCATTACACTGATGTTATTTGGGAAGAAAGCATGACTTTTAGCTCTTACCAGCAAGACTCACCTCACCAAACAGTCGATGAAGTTGACAACTTTCTCTCTGAGTACTTCAAACTTGGTTTGCTTCTTACTTGATCTTCTTAACTCCTTCATTTCCAGTAAGGACTACGGGTGAAAGAATACACCTTTCCTGATGATTCTGGGATAGAAAAACTTTCAGAGGGAGCTGTTACTTAGGTGGAAGTGGCTGATGCCCTTTCTGTAAGGCAGGATGTGCAGAGAAAGAACTATATCAAATGGGGTTGTTTATTGCTAAGGCCTGGCAAGAATCTGTCCTCCTAGATATTCCTCTTTAAACATACATCATGTGAAATTTCAGGGAGAGAGGAAAAGGATAGTTTATCTCATACTAAGTTACATGACAGACTGCTCACTATTCATTATCCATTAGTTCACTTAAGAAAAGAAAGGAGAAGACGAGGAAGAAAAGAAAAAAGGTAGAAGAAGGAGAGGAAGGATCAAAAGGAGGAGAAAGGGGGTTGAGGACTTAGCTCAGTGGGAGAGCGCTTACCTAGCAAGTGCAAGGCCCTGAGTTCCATCCCCAGCAACGCCCCCCAGAAAAAAAAAAAAAGAGGAGGAAGACAGCAACCCTAACTACCACCACCTTGCCTTTTTGCTGTACTAACAGTAAATTTCCATGTGTTTTGTTTCATTTACACTGAAATTTTCTGCTACAATTATTTTAATTTGGTATTATGTGACAAAGAAGGTTCTTCATTTTGGAAATCAAGATCCTAAAGTTAGAACTACTGGAAAAAGAATACACTGGACATTTTATGGCTCAATTCCTGCTCTATACTGTACTGTACTGTGAATATGCATTAAAAAAAATCAAGAGAAGTATCTAAAACTAATGACTTAGGCTCTTTTGAATCTCTGATTAAACAGAAAACAAATACATCAGATAAACAGTCAAAAACCCCCGCTTTTTTTGCATCCATATTCCCATTTTCCCTTGGTGCCAACTGTTTTTCTGAGACTATAGGACCGGTTTCTGTCTACCTTGTCTAGTAAATTGCAGACTGTGTACATATAGAGATGAGGACAGAGGTGGGGTCAACAGGATGTTCAGTTTGTAAGTGAATTACAAACTCTGCATTGTTCCTGGTTGTGGTTTAAAAAAAGAAATCTAGACAATAAACCAAGAAAAGGGACCAGCGAAATACAACATAATTGAAAGGAAAAGAGAGACCTGACCTTCTGAAGATGATAGAGGTCTGTCTTCAGGAGCCCCTTTGGCTGGGACCCAGAAGCATCTTCTTCTTCTTTGGCATCTGCTTTTAATACAAAACCACTATATAGCAATGGGAGTAAATCCAAGTCAACAGAAAAAACATCTGTGCTAAGCCAAAGGTAGCAAAAATTCACCCTTTCCCCTACCCCAATGTGACAAGGGATCAGGGTTTCATCAGATACATGGTACTTCTTGCAGAGGCTAAAGGTCAATAAATGTTACACAATTTAAGCTGCAATGAGGTCTTCAAAACAAGCTACTGAATTTTAAAAGTGTTACCACAATGAAAACAAAATATAATCAAACACAGTCCTCTCAGATCAACAACAAAAAGCCTTAAATATTTATGCTGCTATAAATAGCTTTAAAAAGAATCATGCAGATTGAAACTGTTTTCTTGGATTATGGGAAAATTGTAAACAATATAATCCACACCCTAGCAAACCTGATTTCAACTTTCCAATTCACTATTTTTGACTCAAAATTCTTTGAGTATAAAGAGAATAGTGTGTACAAGTTGTGAAATCATCCACCAAAACAGACAGTAAGTATATCATGATTCTTCAGCAAAGGGAACAGAAATCCCTAACTAGTAAAAACATACAGCTGTGCTTCTGAACCGCATGCGCCTCTGACACCCTCCTGCAAGCGCACATGTAAGTGAGCCTTAGAAATTCTGACATTGCGTGATTGGTTTGCCCCAAATCTAAGACAGAAGGCTACATGGCTGGAGAATACACATTATTTTCAAAGAATAAATTTCTTTTTGGCTATGAAAAATTCCTGGCTCAAGAAAGACACAACTTAAGGTTAAGGTATCTACTAAATTCTTTGTTCCATTTCATTAACATGTAATAGAGCCTTATGACACTCTACCCTACTTAACCCTCCTCAAGTGTAATATAAATTTTTTTTTTAGTGACTGGGAATTGAACCCAGAGCCTTTGTACCGAGTTATATTCCCAAGCCCATTTTTTGAGTCAGGGTCTTGTTGTGGCTAAGTTTCCCAGGCTGCACTAGAACACGTAACCCTCCTGGTTCAGCCTCCCAGAGTACTAGGATTACAAGTGTGTGCCATCACGTCCAGCTTCCCCAACTATAATTTTAAGCTCAAACTGTAATGTGTAATGAATAGTAAGAAGGAAAGTAGAGATAGCACAGAGTCAAATATTTCTACTTACTCAATTCAGGAAGTTCTAATTAAACCTTTGTTATATGATTTTTGAAAAACTGAGAAATAGAGACATTTCTTTTTATTTTATTTTATTTTATTTTATTTTATTTTATTTTTGGAGCTGGGGATTGAACTCGGGGCCTTATGCTTGCAAGGCATGCACACTAACCGCTGAGCTAAATCCCCAGCCCGAGACATTTCTTTTAGATAGTGGTTTTCCTTTAATTTTTAAAGTTATTCATTTTTAGGCTGTAAATCATCTTAATCTACAACATTTCCATTTGAAAAAGCTTCCTTTACTGAGTGCTAGCATATCACAGAGTTTGTTCAGTAGCTCATGTTATATGAACTCTAAAATTATTATGGCTAGGCATGGTGGCTCACACCTGTAATCCAGCATTCTGAGAGGGTGAGGCAGGAGGACTGCAAGTTCCAGCCTACCCTGGAAAACTTAGTGAGGCCCTGTTTCAAAATTTAAAAATACAAAAAGGGCTAGAGATGCAGCTCAGTTTGAAAACCCTAAGTTTAAACCCTCGTATCACAAAAGTTAAAAAAAAAAATTACTATGTTTGGAGTTTCTTTGTACAGAAATTCCCATGCAGGCAATTTTGTATAAGACTGAAATTTATATAATTTATCTTACACTCTTCTAAGCCTTTTCCCCTTTTATATCCTTAAAGGTAACCCCTCACTGGTCAAGTCACCGCAATTACAGGGCATTGAAATTGTGAACTGGTGAGGAAAAAAATGAACTGGTGGTTAAGAGAAGTGAGCTACAGTCTAGGTGCTACCACTAGCCAGCTGTCTAATCTCAAATAAATTGCTTTCTCTTCCTGGAGTTTAGTGTCCAGCTGGAACTGGACTCAGGATTCCAACTTCCAGCACTTTTAACATTGCTATGTTCTGAATAGGCATTTTTTTTTTTTTTTTTTTAAGTGCTGGTGACTGAATCCAGGCCAGGGCTTCACACATGCTGGCAAGCACTCCACGTCTGAGCTACATCCTCACCCCTATTTTATATTCTGAAAAGTAGTTCAGGTCCTGCTGTGGTAGCAAAAGAACAATGTGCACACATAACCTGGAGGGAACCCTTTCAGTGCCTATGGAGAACTTCTTTATTCTCCCTGCTTACGTACTCTAATCAGACAAACTCTGCTTTCATCTTCCATAACTGAGCACTCCTCATATGTCTTACATTGGAGCTTTGAAGAGCTACAGAGAGATTTCTGCAAAAGCAGTTCCTAAATCCAAAGGATTTTTAAGACAAAGTAACAGTCGCCAAAGAGGATTAAAATGGACATTCCAAATAAGAATTTTCACAGTGCCATGTCTGATTCTCTGCGCTTACATACATACCTCCAATAAAACTTCCCCTAAATAGTGGAAAAGTACAGTAAGAGGTACACACCAGTTGTTGTTTTTTTTTTAACCAGAAGAATATCATACTGTTATGTTAGCAGTAGAGCAAAAGAAGGGCCCATGAAAAGCCAATCATCACTATCAATTGTGATGCTCCATTAGAACACAGAAGACCTGGAGCACTGGAGAACAGAAAATGACTACCTAATACAATCATGCACTTCAAGCATTCAGCAAATACAAATCTTATGTGAAGGTTATGCAAAATACACAAAACTATAAACCTCCAATCCTGAGGGGTGCTGGACTGCCTCAGTTCATTTAGAAGAGAAAATTTCAAGCTTTTATAAATCAGATTAAAGCAAACCTCATACATATTTTGGTAATCGGCATACCAATGAGCCTCGCTGCTGTGAAAGCAGTTTATACTTATTAATTTTTCAGGCTTACAAATGATTTATGCAGTGTTTTTGAAATCTATAAAGAACTTGATGAAATACTTAAGAAGAAATATCTAACAGAACCTCTCAACTATGATGTCCTGCTAGTCTAATTTTTTTATTTCTTTCTGTTGCTTTTTCTTTTTTTTCAAAGTAAATCCCCCATGTTTGAATTTTTTTTTTTTCCTTTTCCATTTGATGCTCTTCATTGTTTAAAGCAAATCTAGAAGCGAAGCATTTGGCCTATTTATGATTGTTACAATCTGGTATTCTGAGGCCTGTTATACTGACTGATCATGATCAGTATATCAGTATATATTCTTCAGTATGTCTCTTCTCTTGCAGCACAGCCTAACAAGGGGTTTTCCATGTCATTTTGGCTAAGTAACTGTCACAGCCAGTACAATTTACAGAATATTATACTCTTACCATCAAGGCTCTGGAACTGGGCCAGGAACTCCTCTATTCTCTTTGCTGTACTGCCGAGCTGGTTTTCAGAAGAGGAATGAAAAACCTTGAAACATTTCTGAAGTATAGTCATCAGTTCATCCTTTGCCAACATCCTAGAAAAAAATCAGTGAAACAATAATACAACAGGAAAATTAATATACTTAAACATTTCTTACGTATTAAATATTTCTGCTCAGAAAATGGTATAAATTCTTCATTAGCAGTTACCAACTTTCTTTGGTACAGAGTCTCCTCAATATATGTGACATTCAGAAGTATTTTCAAAGACATCTTACCATAAAGCTTAGTTTAGAAAATATACAAAGATCTGAGTTCACAGCCTGGCTCTGACGCTTACTGTATTTGTAATACAGAGCAAAGTTCACTGTATATCCCTGGTTTCCTTGATTGTAAAATGGAAATAATAACTAATATATTTCACAGTTTAGATGGAGACTTAAAAATTAAATAAGATTCAACTGGATCTTAAATAAAAATTAAATAAGATTCAACAGTGCTTACTATGAAGTTTTATGTTAGTTTCCCTTTCTGATCTAAATGTACATAGAAGACAAGAAATGTCTACTGAGACTATGACATGCTAAATGCAAGCTTGTTTGAAAGAACCAAAAATATAAGTATCATAATCATTTTCCAATTATTACCATTTCAACTAGCTTTGTGTCTCCTAAGGGTTTTAAAAAACAACAGTCAGTAAATCCAATGAATTTCAAACAGGGTCGGCACTTCCGCTTGTTATTTATAGCACAAGCAGGGTGGTTCAGTAACTCATTCAAGGCCACACAGAAAATCTTTATTAGAAACAACACAGACACTGTAAAATTAGGAGCCTGTTCTCAGAGCCATTCCATACAGAATCTCTCTACTAAGATTATACTCAGTAACAACATCAAATGGAATCAGAGTCGATATTAGTATTAGTAATTATTAGGTGGTGGTATCACACAGATACATAAATTATTTAAGACTATAATGATTAAATGTTCTAACATTAACCATGAAGAAACAATATTACTAAATTAGGAAAAAGATATAAAATAGATGAAAACTACTAAGAAATTTACAGGTACTTCAATAAAAATTTTATCTTACAAAAAAAAGTTTACAACCAATAAATACAGAAACTGGTGAGACAGGCAAAAAGTAAAATGTCTCCCAGTATTAAGAAAATATATAAAATCTTCTCTTTATGTAATAATTATCTAAGTGTCGTGTTTTATCTGTGAATGAAAGGCAGCTAATAGGTCAAAGAAAAATATGCCTGGTTACGTTCTTGATTACATTTGAAATTATTTAAAATTTCTGGCTTTTATTGCCCTGTGTTAGGAGAATTAAATAAAAGTCACCTGCACTGGAATAATCTGTTAATCTTGAACTTTAGCCTTACTCAAGTAGACAAGATCAGCATTTGTACTGGCTTACTTGGAGGGAAGGTCTAACCCGCATTAGCAGCCTACTGAGAATTAGCTTTCCAGCTACAGGCAGCCACATTTTGCATCTGTTTTGAGATACGAATAATGGAATCTCGAGGAAGGTCAAGCCTATTCTATTAATCTTCAGTATGCCAAAAAAAAAAAGATATTATGTCACATAAATTTGAAACCAAACTTTGTTAGTCGTAACTTCTAAGGTACCATTTTACTGGAGGATACAGCTCTTTTACCTCAGATGTAAACTTCTAGGGATTCAGACAATTATCATTCCTCTTATTCTTAGCCAAAAATTATTTTCATACAGTTTCCAGAGTAGTAAAAGATTTTACACTCCTGAAGTACTTTCTGGCTTCATGTAAAAGAAGACTTGAGATAAGTTGATTAGAAATAATAACCAAACCCAGTAAAATCATTAATTTTTTTCAGTAAAATGATACACCCATAGAATCAACAAAGATGCCTATCATTACGATTATTTTATTCAACATCATTCTAGGCTGTGGTCACTACAATAAATCAAAAAAGAAGCTGTATAAACATTAGAAAAATGAAATTAATTATTTATATAGACATGTCTCTATAATTAGAAAAATCTAAGAACTATAAAAATATTAAACAGATACATAAATACACCTAAGATTGTATGAAGATAAATGTGTGTGTGTGTGTGTGTGTGTGTGTGTATATATCCATACACATATAATCAACTAGTGATGGAAAAAACAGCACGTTCAAAATGGTAACAAAGAGAATGGTGCCAGGGAGGGTTGTGTTTTGATTCTCTCTGCAGTCTTCATTCTTTGTTTCTGGTTGAGGCACATTCACGTGAAATACAATCCAGCAAGTAATATCAACACCTAAATCTAGAGGAAAAAGAGAAAACAACAATCTTCTGGACCTGTTGAGCTTTTTGGTTGCTCAGCAAGCCAGTGTTGAACAACTTCAGAGGTGCTACCAACTGAATGTCAGGCTATTACACGTGGGAGGAGAGAAAATGAAGGGTACACAAAGAGATGATCTTGATGTCAAGGTGGAGTTCTGTATCAGATCTAGAGCTGCCAGAAGCAGGTAAAAGGCAATCAGAGGCCTAAATAAAGACCTGCCGAAACAATGCAATCTGTTCTTGGATATCTGACTTAAAATTCTCAATAAAGTTTTACTGTTTTCTCACCAAAAAAAGCAACAAAAACTACAGAACATACAATATAGCAAATGTGTAACACCTATTAAAAATATGAAAGTCCTGAATGAATAAACAGTTTAAATTCTGATATTCAATATTGTAAAGATACAAATCATTCCAAATTAATCTACGCTTCTAATACCTTGTTAAAATTCTAGTGGATATATTTTAAAATCAAATTATTTAAAAATGTACCTAGAAAAATAATTATTTCTGAAAAAGAGAAACAATGTATATATATTTCAGGAATGGAGTGGGGCTATTAATGTATCAAAAAGTATAAGCTACCATGACTAAAATCAGATAGTACTTACTTAGATAAGAACAGACAAGTCAGTAAGAGAATATAAATTCAGAAAGAGATCAAGGTATACATGGAACTTTGATATATGACAGAAGTAGAATGTCTAATCAGTGGGGAAAAAAATCTTAAGTTTTGGATAATTATTTTAAAACACAAAACGAAACAAAACAACCAGATCACTACATCACATTACATACACAAATACATTTCAGAAAGAATAAAATATTAGTATGGCATGGGAGAAGGAAAAATGATAAGCCCACCAATCAGAAAATACTAGAAGAAAACAAAGGAAGATTTTGAGGGATGGTGCTGGGGATCAAACTCAGGGCCTAGCGCTTGCTAGGCAAGCCTGGCGCTCAGATAATTAGTGTTAGGATGAGGGTAGGGTGTTTTGAATCCACAGAAGCTTGCTTACACTGCTGGCTCATTTGAAAATTGTATACATCCTCTGAGCATGGACTACCAGCCACAACCTTATAAATTCCCTTTTACAGTGGTACCTTGGTTCACGAATTTAATTCTTTCTGTGATTCTGGTCACAAACTGAATTGGACAAGAACAGAATCAAATTCTGTTCACTGCTGGCTTTATGGGAAAATCTAATTCAATTCTTGTCCAATTTGGTTTGTGATCAGAATTGTGGATTAAGTTTGTGAACTGAGGTACCACTGTATTATCACTTCTCAAATAACTGGAATAGGGATGGAAAATGCACTGGACTTTGAAGGTTTTATACTTAAGTTTCTGATCTACCAATCAGAGAAAAGGCAATGTTTCTGTTCTCGGTTTTGTTATTTGAAAGAAAATGGGATAACTTCAGATAAGTAATTCTCAACTGATGGGGAAAAGGAACAGAATGAATTTTCCTAAGAAGCAGGGCAAACTTTTCAATATCTCCAAGCCAAGAATCTACTGCTACTGATGAGTGTAGTATCTTTTAGGTCTGGTCGATTCATCAGGTTCCTAAATTAAAGACTCTGCTATATATGGACCCTTAAAAGTTGGCCATTTATACAAAGATCTGTGAATTTTGGAAGTCTGAAAAACTCCTGGTTTATGTGTTTAATTTCTAGATGGGTGTTTAGAAATTCTCTCCAAGAGAAGCGTAAATTTTTCCTCCGAAAGTCCTTTAAAGCTGACAGGAAAAGCAGGTGTATTTATCTAGCTCACTGATGGATCACAATCATTTTTATTATATTCTGCTCCCAAATGGCTTTTTAAGTTAAATATATTCTTATATAATGATACACAGTTGGGTGAAAAAATTAACTCACATCCGATATTAGGTGGTCATCATGCTTCAAGGAAAGGCTATAGTAGAAGACCTGCAGAACCATTGCACACAAGCCAAACTATGACATATGCAACAAATGCACACTCACGCACTCTCCCCACCCCACTAAAATGCTCAGGACAGGGCCATAATTCATGTGTCTCACTGCTCGGCAGCTCTGAACCAACAGTGCTACATGCAAGACTGTCCCACCACATGGTTTGTACAACTGGAGAGGACTATCCCATGCTGCCTGATGGGACAGTCCTGCACGTATCACTGGTGATTCAAGCCAGCAGGAAGGTGTTAATGTCTGCTGCACACATTTAAAAAATAACTGATATAAAATTCTTTTTTCATTCATAAATATACAACATAAACATTTGCCAATATTATCACTAATTTCTTACACATACTTTCGTTGTGAAACAGAGCCTTGCTATATTGTACACGCTGGTCCTGAACTCCTGGGCTCAAGTGATCCTCCAGCCCTAGCCTCCTGAGGAGCTGAGACTAAGGCAGGTACCAACATACCCAGCTCCTTGCAAATATTTTTTAATGGTCATCAAGTAGACCAACGGTTATGTAAACATACCCATTTCTAGAAAAATTAATTTTTCAAGAAAAATATTATCTTGTATCTCTGTACAAAGGTATATATATATATGTATATGTGTCTGTGTATATACACACACACAGACACACACACACACACACCTCTACCTTTTTTGTTTTTTCTTTTTGGCACAGTACTGGGGATTGAATCTAGAACCCTCACTACATCCCCTTTTTTGCTTTAATTTTTACTTTGAGACAGGGTCTTGCTAACTTGCTAATATGCCCAGGCTGAGTTTGAACTTCCCATCTTCTTGCTTCAGGCTCCCAGAATGCTAAATTATAGGCATGAACCCATCATGCCCGGCTAGAAATACTATCTTTTAAAGTTAATTTATAAAACAAAATTTGAATTGGCAAGTTTATTAAGATTTTTGTTTCTAATAATACCTTAGCAGTTTTCATTCCAAAGTAACATTTGGTGATTATTTTAATCTTATTTCCTCTCATGACTTGAATTTAAGTTTGAAGACATGATGAGAATTCCTGGTCTCCTAAAATCAGATGATTCCTATTGAGATGGCTAAACTGAAAGCTGTCCTCAACTTCTCGTCTGCATCTAATCTGTACAAAGGAGACGAGACTAATTCCAGTGTGGAGACTTTTTTCTGTCCTTGCTATAACTGCCATATCTGAACCTCAGTGCTTTTTACATTCTTATGACCGCTTATATTTCCGACCTCAGCATAACACAATAACTGAAATCTTACTTTCTGTTTAATTTATTCTTTACTCAGATCCCCAAACCCGTATTTTAGATCTTGGCAATGAACAGTAGAAGATTCAAGCAGCTTGAAGTCAGACTTGGATTAGAACGTTGATTTCATCAGCAGCTAAGGAATATTAGGCAAGTCAGTCTCTTATCTATGATTCAGTTTCACCAGAACAAATGGATAATAACAGCATCTACCATAAAGATGTACTGTATTAGATAGCAAAATGTACTGAAGGTGCTCAACGCACTGCCTGGCACATGACTAGCCTTCAATAAATGGCGGTGACTGCTGTCACCATTACTATTACTGTCTGTGTTTCTTCATCCTACTTTTGAATTGGCATTCTTGATCCTTGACTCTACTCTAAGAATAGCAGTGTCAGAGAGGTTCAGAAGAAACAGGTTCCTCTAGGACAAAGGAATTGATGAATTTGACAGTACCTAACTGAAGAAGGAAGATAATCACAAGTGATACAATTAAAACAGAAAACCCAGCAAAAATCAAATGGGTATTTAAAATAGGGATTTTTACTTGAATAAAAAGCAAAAGAGAAATATTCCAGCTCAAGTTTATAAATACATAGAAATCATCTGTTGGGATTTTAAAAAATGGAATAAAACATTGCTTTTTAGTGGCAAATGACTTTCCATGGGGAGTTGTTTTCCAGATAGCATGAAGTTAGTTTCACATCTTACGCTGCACCTGGTAGAGCACTAATATTCACATTATTAAGCTTCTGGACTTAAGAGTACTTTCAGCGTGAATTTGCCTCCTACTGTGCCCATCTGTTCTTTCCTTGTGGGCCCAAAAGAAGAGGACCTAAAAAATGTTCAGTTTTCAGATTTATTATATTTTCACATAAGCATTTTCATCCACCAAGGAAAATTATAAGACTGTGTAAAAACTTAGTTCACACTTGATTCAAATGGTCATTATTTTTAATAGAAGACTAAAAAGTTACCATACATAATAAATAAAAAAAGTAAAGCCAAGGATATAAATCATTATAACTCCAAAAAGCGTATTTTTCAGGAACAGTAAGTGATCTTCAATACCTGGTAATAGCACTAATATATTTATACTAGATAAGTAATTTATGAAATAGCCAACGTTAATGTGAACACAGCCAACTTAGGTGGGGGAGGTATCAAGGCCATTGCCGATTGCTTGTTGCTTCTAATCAAAATTAGTAGTGACCTTCAAAGGCTATGTAACTCAATGATACTGTTTCTGTACCCGGTCAAGTGAGGGATGTGATAAGCTTGCCCTCCCTGACTTACTTCCCCTGCCATTATGTCAAACTGATTGGATTCAAATGATCTGTATCTACGCTCTTTTCGTATAGCATCAATATTTGACCAAATAATTACAGGTTTTCCTTTAAAAATGGTAAGTTCAGAAACAAGGTAAGACCAGCAAAGGAACGGATGGGTACTACATTAAAATCACCATAAGCTATAAGCATAAATTCAAGATATACACAAATATTCTTAGACACAACATGGCTACTTACAAAGCTTTTTGGCACGCAGAGTTCTGGAGGAAAAGTGTTATTGGCAGACTTAGAGCAGACAAAAATAGAAAACAAAATGAAAAAATTACCTCAGCAGCTGCAAAGCTGATGCATACTCCTCTGAATCCCATATGTTCTTTTCTAAACATGTGCCATACAACTCTCTGATCTGTAAGTGAACAACATTTGTGAAAAACCAAAATGAAACACTAAATTTATACACTACTAATTTGGCAAAACCATATATGGTCAACACCCCAAAATTTAACACTATTAAAAACATCCAGCTGTCCATGGTGGTATATGCCTATAATGACAACACTCAGGAGGCTGAAGCAAGAGAATCACTGCAAGTTTGAGAGCTACCTGAACTACATTGCAAGACTCTCAAAAAACAAAAAACAGAAAGTGTAAATAAAGACTAAAATGTTATTATATTGGGAAGGGGAAAGAAGTGTTCAAATGGGAAGGGGAACAAGGGAGGGGGAGGAGGAAAGGAACAGAGGGACAAGAGAAGAAATAGAAGGAAAAAATGGAAACAAAGCTTTTGTAAATAAGGAGGGAAGAGGGGGTGAAGGCGGGGAGAGGAATGGGAAAAAAAGAAGCAAGGAGATATATCATGTACAGGTACAAATCCCCTATGATGAATGTTATCACTATTGACATCTAAAATGTACCATTAAAATTAAACAACAAAAAAAAAGCAAAAATAAAACAACAACAATAAAACCAAACCAAAACAAAACTCACAACCATTTTCTTTAAATGACAACAGGCTTGGAATGTATCACACAGATCATACTCTATAAGAATACAATTTACATAAAATTAAAGCGAGACTATACTGGGATTAATTGGTATCACCAGCTGCTCTGCAACAAGAAAATGATAAAAATGGGGGGGGCAGTGCTTATTGAATGTTCAATGGCAACTATCACCTCAGAAATAAATCACTGTTACATACTTATATTTGTTCTGTAAAACTCTTGAGTTAAGGATCTGAAAGTTAGGTATTCTTCCATTAACATCTACTCTACAGATGGTTCACAGCTGAGTGTGTCTCTTTTAGTTCTTGGTATAATGCAAACTTAACCATTAAGCATTCTCAAGCAGATTCCTTGCTCTCTCTATATAGATGAAAAAGAAGTGTTAAACAAGGAAGATTTAAATGTCTTAGCATAAATACATTGTGGGGGGAAAAATATCACTGGAATTCATGCAGATATTTCTAGCTGTGGCCATCAGAACAAAATACACTGTTTCAATTACCAGGACTGTATGTAGCTGGAATGAACTGTTCTCTTATTGTAAAAATTGGATCCATTTCAAATTCTAATGTGTGACTGCTATAGAAATCAAAGCCAGAAAGTACTGTTCTTCCCACTTTGTAGATTCCAAATGAGGAAGCTTTATTTACCTGTCGACCCAGTGGGTACTTGGGAAGAGAAGAGGCAAAATTATGAAGACATCTCAAAATCAGAAAGTAATTCACATGGTAAATATGTAGGTCCTCTAATAATGATTGTGTTTCCTCCTAAAAATCACAGAATATACTGTTAATATGTGAGGCAGTAAAAGAATATAATAAAACCTACTTCATGGATATATGTCTAGTTCCTAGGAAACTGACAAAAGGATTCACCATCATAAACTAGCCTCCTTAACTGATAAAATCTTGAAATACACCAGGATAAATGCTGGGTATTTTTAGTATCAAGTCTGATGATATTTTGCATACACCAGAATTTACTGTAATTCAATCTCCTTAGATACCATTAGGATTGCCACAATATCTTGATCCCAAAACTAGAAGTGTGCAAGAGAACAACTTATCATATGCCTGCCTGTGTCAATCACCTGGTGTATGTTACAGGGAGGGAAGAGTGAGGAGATCGCAGAGCACACTGTGTCAATATAATCAACAGTAACTGAAGGTCTGCTTTTGATTTCCTAAAGTATGTCTGGAGGGGAAAAAAGAAACCAGAAGAAACAGCTGATTCTGATAAATCCCTACCTCTCACTGAGACTCTTCAATACTGATTTTACTCAGTTTACCACTTCAGAAAAGAAAATGTAAAGGAGAAATCTAAGGACAACCAAGACTAATAATTTACAATCCAGCAAGTACAGTATAAGGTATAGTATCTTAAAAATAACCTCGGGTGACTAATCTTGAAGATCAGTTTCAGAAGGTTTGGGGAGGAGGGTTGGTTTATATAGCATTCTGAAACTGTTTAGAAATTACAAAACATTGTATCCGATAAAGCTTTTTTCAGGCCTCAATTCCTTTTATAGTCGCTTACTCCTGTAACATTTTCTTAAGAGGATTATTATCTGTAGTATGGTCTTCAAATTTTTTTCTGCTCTAAGAAGGCAAATAAGGACATTAACTACTAGGCCAGGGGTGGCTAACCTACGGTACGCGTGCCACAGCAGGCTCTTTGTGATCACTGAAAGTTCTAAAAGGTTCGCCATCACTGCACTAGGCTGTGTTCTTCTCTCAGTAACATTTGGCCAATTATTTTTAGTGATCAACCATGCAGAAAATAACACCCCATTTATCAATAAACTCAAGCAAATCTGGTTTATTTTTTCTAAACTCTTAACTCATTTAGAAATAAATGCCTGGGTCAATGAAGTTTGAGTCATTATTTGAAAACACAAAAGAAAGAAAAACTTGGGACACAGATATTTTTTCTTCCCATTGTTCAAGTTAATTAGTAATTCTTAAAAACCTAGGTTTCAAAAAAAGTAGCCATAATCACAGAGTACTTTTATTCTACTTTTACTGTAAGTTATAACATGAGATTGTAAAAAGCTATTAATTGTTTGCTGTGGTGTATGCCAAAATAGATTTTAAATGAGGGAGGGAATATTCTGAAGAAAATGAATCTATTACTGAGTAATAATCATTCCTTATGCTATTTTTGTACTACTTTTTTTTTTTTTTTTTTTTTGCTTTGTGGAATAAATATATGTACAAGTACCTGGGTGATGCAATGAAGATTTGCATATCTTCACTGACTTCACTTGGATGAGGTGAAAAAAAGTACAGGGCAATGTTGCATACTCAAGAAAATATGCCCTAGAGCAAGTGAGATGAGGGATCTGAACATGTTTTTTTCTCAGGTATTTGTATTTCTTCATATTTCTCACGGTGTGGTATGACTCTGTGTTGAATGACATTCAAGTGTTCAAAAATGGGTTTTGGATTATTGGGCTCTTTTCCCCATAAAACAGGGAAGACTGTTTCATCTGACGTTGAAGTGAGGAAATGGAAGGCTGTTTCTAGCACTAGAGGAAAAAACTATGCTGGATTTCCTGAGGCAAAGTCTGTGATATTTTTCTTATGGATTTTTTAAAGTAATTGTGACCCTCCCAGTTTGCCTTATGTACTGACTTTATAACCTAAGAAAGATTCCTGTTATTATCTTTGCTCTTATCAGTTCTAACAGAAAACATTACAAATGATTAACTTTCTCATGGAACCTGTCCTCTAAGTTCTCTGTCTCAGAGTTTTGTCTGTTTTGTTTATCTCTATATTCTTAACACCTAAATTAATAATGGACACGCATCTGCCAAAGTTGAGGGAATTTCTAATGCATTTTGTAGATATTGTTTTATAAATTCGAACCTGTAAAAAGTTTTAATATATGAGAAAAATTTCCCACTTAATGTGCTATAACAGCACCATACTATACACATGCAAACACAAACCCTGTTGAGATATTAACCTTACTTTCTATTCATTAAATTTTTTCTCAGTCATCTTTTCTGTATACTACTCATAATTGTTGCCATTTTATTTCATAACTATGTTTGGGATGATTCTTATCAACATAGGTATACTTTTTTTGTTTTGTTTTTTGAGACATAATCTCACTGTGCAGTTTAGGTTGGACTTGAAGTCACTTTGCTGCCTGGGCTGGCAGCAATCTTCCTGCCTCAGCCTCCCAAATGCTTGGATTACAGGCATACACCACCACACCTGCCCACTTTCTCTATTATTGAAACATGAAGACTACTGGTCTTCACTGACTTTGATACAGTTACAGAATAGTAGTATCTCTCTGATGGAAGCAACACAGAGCAAATACATAGTAGTACACTTGCTTTTCCTCAAATATGGCACTCCAACTTCAGATTCTTTCCATCTGCTGCCTTAGAATTCTTTTCCTCCAAATTCTTGCAGGGCAAGTTCTACTCCTTTAGGTTTTAACTTGTAATTCACCTTTTCACAGTGTGGCCCTTATCTAAAATTTCAATTCCACACACCATGAACATCAAACTTCATATTCCCTGTCTGTTACATTGTTAGCAGTTACACTAAAATAGATATTTTACTTATTTATCTTGTCTGTTTTCTTGGTGGAATGCAAATTCTATGAAGCAGGAATTGTATCTCTTTTATATCTATTTTATTACTGTAGCACCTAAATTAATAATGGACACAGAATAGGCTCTCAAAAATATTGAGTGAAGAAGTATATTCATGAATGACAGACACTATTCAATCTAAAAAAAAAGCAACCACTTGTCTTGCTGGATGTGACCTAGATTTGAACACTCCTCATTTTTCAAATGAAGACAAAAATCTCAATTTATAATGTAAAATTTCTTAACTTATAAAAATTGATTGCTTTCTAAAAAATGATATGGACCTAAAAAACATACTTACATTATTAAACTGTGAATTGTAACTTAATATGTAATATACCCTGTCAATTCTAACCTCGTAGATTCTGTTGTTGATTCAAAAATGATTCCTACATTAGATCTTATATGAGATGTGATAAAAAAATAGTGTGTTTAAATAAAAAACATTTATTACAGTAAAAGACACATTGCCATTCATCTTCCTCAGAGCACTTCACCCGGATTTGGCGCACTTGTCCTGTTACACTTGCCACTTTCTGAAGCAGTTCCACAAGTACTTTTCGAATCTTTAGTTGCACTGTCATAGCTGCCTTGATACCCTGAATCTATCCAAATTGTTTATTTTCATGGTTGTTTTGACTGAGAAAGCCAGAAGTCACATATCGCCAGATCTGGTGAATGAGGTAGATGAGGATACACTGCAATACTTTTACAAACTTTTCCACTGGATATCATGCAGCAGCAGCATTCACTGCATTTTTTATCACACCTTGTAAAAACACTCATGTAAGAGAACTTCCAGAATTGCTTCAGAAAATGGTAAGAACTGTGGAATAAGCATGTTCAAAATGAATATTCTGGGCTGGGGATTTAGCTCAGTGGTTAGAATGCTTGCCTTGCAAGCCCAAGGCCCTGAGTTTGATCGCCAGTACCAAAAAAAAAAAAAAAAAAAAAAAAAAAAAAAATTCTGAGGGGGATTAACAGTCATGTGTCTCTGTAAAACATTAAAAAAAATTAAACACTCATCATATTTTCAATTTCTACCTGAACTATGATAAGTTCCCTATAATTGCTTTCTTTGGAGAAACCAACATATAAATAAAACTTAAATATATACCCAAGGAAAAAACAACTGGGCAGAACTATTTTGCCATGATACTTTGCTTTTGAATTTACTTCTCATCTATTTTCTTTTTTTTTTTTT
>PVJO010007979.1:0-78200 GCA_004026905.1 Hystrix cristata | reverse complement strand
GAGGAGGAAGAGGAGGAAGAGGAGGAAGAGGAGGAAGAGGAGGAAGAGGAGGAAGAGGAAGAGGAAGAGGAAGAGGAGGAAGAAGAAGAAGAAGAAGGAGGAGGAGGAAGAAGGAGGAAGAAGGAAGAAGAAGAAGAAGAGGAAGAGGAAGAGGAAGAGGAAGAGGAAGAGGAAGAGGAAGAAGAAGAAGAAGAAGAAGAAGAAGAAGAAGAAAAGAAGAAGAAGAAAAGAAACCCAATTTCAGTTGGGGGCTTAATGAGAATCAAGGAGTAGTTTGTTCCAGCTGAATTTCTTTGAATTTGATTTGTGACCTTGCCTGGTGGGGCTGCCCTGCCTCATTCCTGACCACTTGAATCAGGGCCCCAGAAGCCAGGGGCGGGGTGTGTGTGTGTGTGTGTGTGTGTGTGTGTGTGTGTGTGTGTGTTAAGAATTCCCCAGGGGATTTGCCCTCCGGTGCTGCTGTATGCCCAGAGAGCAGGGTCTGCAGCTGGGGGAGCGGCCGGGGCTGGGGGCCAGGGTGGCGCTTCAGCAAGCCCAGTCTACCTGGGACTGCAGCCTGGGCACCATCACCCGTCGGCCAGGCTTCACCTGCTGGGTGCTGGTGTAGGCCAGGCCTTATGTTGGGCGTAGCTATGCTCACCCACTCCTCTGAGCCCCCTGCCACATTCCACCCACAATCTCTTCCTGCCCACCTCACCCCAGGCACAACTCCAGGACATGGCTTACACTGGGGTCTATGAAATAGTATCCCTTAGGGGTGTGCAGGGAAGCGCCCCCACCTTACAGGTTCTGTGTCCAGCTTGACTTCCCTGCCTCTCTGAGGATTACTTTCTGAGCCAGGCATGGTCACACACACCTGTGATCCCAGCACTCTGGGAGGCTGAGGCAGGAGGATTGCAAGTTCAAGCCCAGCCTGGGTAACTTAGAAAAATCCTCCTCTTTCATTTTGAGACAGGATTTTTCTAAGTTACCCAGGCTGGGCTTGAACTTGCAATCCTCCTGCCTCAGTCTCCCAGAGTGCCTGTCTCAAAATGAAAGAGGAGGGGGACTGCAGATTTAGCTCAGTGGTTAGAGTACTTGGCTAGCAAGCTCAAGGCCCTGAGTTCAATCCCCAGCACCCAAAAAACAAAACCAAAAAAAAAAAAATGAAAAAGAGGAATAGGGATGTAGCCTCCGTACCAGGGTTTGGGGGTTCCCCTCTGTTCTTGGCACCTCAGTTCCCTCATAGAGGACAGTGTGGGGGCGAACCCTGAACTTTCCCAGTTCAGCTAGTTAGGCGTCTTCTCCACAGCCCACTCACTTGCTTATTCATCTCAGTCTGAAAAATTTTTTAATTAAGAAAATATTAGTTTCTGTAATCAAACCCAGATAGATAAGACCCTTAACAAATGGGAAAAATTAAGCTTAATGTTTCTAGATCAATATGGCTGTTAATTTCTGTACAATGCCAACTCAACATGGTAAAACTGGGACACTTTTTCCAAACTTGACAGCATAGCCAGTTTCCAAAACTTCAAATTATTTGTGTGTATGTGTGTGTGTGTGTGTGTGTGTGTGTGTGTGTGTGTGTGTGTACCGATGAGAGCAGTATGTTTTCCATCAGTATCAGCAACAGCTCCTTCGGGTTCTGTACTCATCTGAACAAAACATACAGATACCCAGCACACTCCATTAAAGAAAACAGCAAAGTTCTGTGACTGTTGTGTAACTGGACTGTTATTAGCCTCTCCTTCATCATCTGGAGAGAAAACATTCTAGAGAATTAAAAACACTAAAAACAGTTCTGGTCCAGCATGGCTGCCACGATGCACCCTAAAGCTGGTGTGAGGTCTTTTTACAGCGTTCACTGCTTGAGCGCTGGGGCGCCGTCAGTGACAGAAAGGCACTGGTCTCTGCCCTCACGGGGCTGGCACTTTAGTGGGATGAGTGGCAGCCGCGGGACACAAAGCCACCTGTCATGCTCAAGGACATGGGGAAACAAAGCGACACAGATGGGTACTTGGCAGTGGGGTGCACGCTTCTTGAACAAGGCGTGGGGTGCTCGTCCAAGAAGTTTCCATCTGAGTGAAGACCTGAAGCGGGCAGGAGCCTGAGGCTTTGGATCCCCTTCCCAGGGACGGCGGACTCCAGCCAGAGAGCCGGGAAGGCAGAAGTGCCAGGCAAGGAGCAAGAAGAGGAAATGAGGGACAGGGCTGGAGGGCCTGGGCTTCCAGAGCCAGCAGCTGAGAGAGACCACACCCATTCTTTCATCAGAAGAGAGTGCGACAACGGCTTTGGGCCGCTTCATTGGCGGAAGAGCCAGCAGTAACCGCTTCCACCCAGCCAGATAACCATGCAAGGGGAAAGAGGAGCTGGAGGAAGTGAGAGCAGGAGCCAGAAGCCAAGGATGCCCTGTGCCCGCTTGAGCTCAGCAGTGCCCAGCAACTAGCCCAGGTGCCTCACCCCTCCATCCTGGGCCTTGCCCACCCCTTCCGTGGGTGAAACTTGGACTCTTCCAGTGTGCTCTTCAGGCACATTGCTGCCCCAGGGACTTTGCATGCCTCTTATCTCTGCTCTGACTCTCTCTCCAGACACCCCCATTCATCTGCCACTCACTCTCACTTTATTCAGTCCTATTCTCAAATGTCAACTCAGAGTGGTCTTTCCAACCCCAGCTATCCTATCCAAAATATCCCACACCTCACCCACCCTATTCCTCTCTGTGCTCCCGCCCTGCTCCCTACAGCTTACACTAAATTAGATACTGCTATATCCAGATGCATTGACTGTCTGCCTCCATCACTAGCATGTGGGCTCCACGGGGCAAAGACAGTATCATGTTCCCTTGTGACATGTCATTGTGTCCCCACCAGAGTCCAGACAAGCACCTGCCACATGCCAAGGCCTCTGTTCTTCCTCTTCTTTGGCTTAGAAATTGCTGGGGAAATTACCCAGCACTAACCAGATTCTTGGAAATACCGTATCTTTGTTTTGTTTTGTTTTGAGGCAGAGTCTTGCTGTGTAGTTCAGGCTGGCCTTGAACTCACTATGTAGCCCAAGCTGGCCTCAAACTCATAGCAATTGTCCTGCCTCAGCTTCCCAAGCGCTAGGATTACAGGTGTGCACCACCACAGCAGGCTGGAAATATCTTTCTCACAAAAGACTCTCTTCAGCTGTACGGGACTGGACAGTGTCTCCTCCAAAAACCTATGTCCACTAGAACCCCAGGATGTGACTTTATCTGGAAATTGGGTTTTTGTAACTTAACCAAATTAAAATGAAGAATCGTTGAATTAGGATGGCAAGAGGGAAATTTGGCCACGAGGGAAGAGGCTGTGAGACAGAGGGAGGCCCCCTTGACCCCAGAGGCAGAGACTGGGCTGGGGCTCCGCAGCCGCAGGCCACGGAGTGGGAGGACTGCCGAGCAGCTGGGAGGAGGGAAGGGTCCTCCCTACAGCCAGAGAGAAGCACATCCCTGCCTAAGCCTTGACTTGGACTGCCGAGAGAATGAAGGTCTGAGGTCACCAGCCATGCAGCCTGCGGTACTTTGTCCAGGCAGACGCACCAACGTGACCTGGAACTGTGGCCATAAGTGGCCAAAAATGGATCGCTGCGTTCACTGGGTGCCAGGTCTGGAGAGGACCATAGAGCTAGACACTTCGCTGCCTTCGAGGAGACTGAGACTGGCTGGCACAACATGGCGCACAGCTGGGCCCTGCGAAGACTTCCCGACCCAGTCTCATAATTGCACCTCCCAGGAAGGGGAAGACACAGGCTTGCAGCGAAGGGCACGAGGTGACTGGAAAGAAGGGGTGCAGCGCCCGGGCCAGCAGGGTGTCATCTCCGGGCAGTGCTGTCTGGTCACACGTAATGCCAGACACGACTGCACTTCCAATGCCCTAACCAGTACTGCGGATGAAATCCACGCCCTCAAACACGCACTGTATCACTCGCCTGCACCCCCATCCCCAGCCTTTAAAAGTAAAAGAAATAGACAAATTGTTTTATGGTTGTTATTTTTGTTTTGTTTTGAGCAGGGTCTTGCTATGTAGTCCAGGCTGGCCTTGAATTTGTGATCCTCCTGCTTCAGCCTCCCATGTGCTGAGATTACAGACATACACTGCCACGCCCAGTTCATCTTTTATTTATTTTATTTATGGGTGGAACCCAAGTCTTCAAGTGTGCTAGGCAAGCACTTTACTGAGTCACATCCCTAGGCCCATTTTTCTTTCTTACTAAATCTTCAAATTCACTTTGTACTGCTGGGCGTGGTGGTGCACGCCTGTGATCACAGAATTTGGGAGGCTGGGGCAGGAGGATTGCCATGAGTTCGAAGCCAGCCTGGACTATAGAGAGAGACCTTGTCCCAAAAAACAAAACCAAAAAAGGCCACTTTGCACTCTCAGCACCTCTCAGTTCAGACCAGCTGTGTTTCAAGTGTTCAGTGGCTTCACACAGCCAGGGGCTGACATATTGGACAGTGCAGACAGGCCTCCCGACGGCCCAGCATTGCTGGAGGCCCCTGGGCCTTTGTGAACAAGCTCTGGGAAGTCCGTGCATTTCCCTGAAACTCCCAGCCAGAATACGGGAACATGGGCTTCTTCCTCAGGAGGGGCTGATGATTTCAGCAGATTTTCAAAGGAGCCTGGCTTCCCCAGAGACTAAGAAGCCCTGTGATGGGTACAGAAATGTAGCATGCAGATTGCATCTCTCCTCTCACAGGACAGGAGGCAGCTGAGGTCAGGGAAGGGGGTGCCTCACCCTGGGTCCCAGTGGCCTGGGACACAGGTGTGACCAGCAGCGGTGCTGTGCGTGGCAGCTGGGATTCTTGGGGTGATGTCAGCAGAGGGGAGGCTGTGGGGAGGGAACTGAGATCACCCTCCTGTGCCTCCCGGAAGGACGCATCCTGTGCTCTGTTCTCACAGAAGTTTCCACACAAAGGACGCGACTTCCTCTTTCTCCTGGGCCCCTCACTTACCCGCCAAGAGCCTCCCACCTGAATATCTCCACCCTGCCACTCAGGGAGGCTCCCAGGAAACCTCTCCTCATCCCCAGGGTCACCTATGGAAAATTCTTTACAACAAGGTCCCCATCAGAGCCATCTGAGGGCCAGGAGTCCCCTGCTGGGATGGTTCTGCAGTGATTCTGTGCGTGAGGCTATAGGTTTGGGTTTGGTTTTCCTCTAAGGGAGGCTGAGTGAGCACTGCTTTGCAGTCACCTGAATTTTGAAGGTAGACCCCTGCTTCTGTGACCCTGGGTAAATTTTCCTTAACCCCTTGAGTCTGTATGTCCCTCCATGCAGGAAGGAGATAACATGAGGTTAAATTATTCACAGTTTTGAGAGCCCCCTTACTCCCTCACTCCACTCCCCACTCCCCCATCTCCCTGTCTAATATGGAGCTGTGTCCTGGTGGCTGGTCTCTCGTCAGATACCAGCACATTTTGGACGAACGTTCTTTCTTCAATTCCTCCCAAGATGCCAAAATCAAGATAACCATAGTTATTTCCCCCTGAAGGATAGAAAAAAGTATTCCTGCAACTGATCCCACTCGAAGGTCACTAACCAGCTCTCCCTGCAAATGTGGGCGGTTGATGGTGACCCAGTAGGTCTCTCACAGTCAGTGGCTGGGCCCCTGTGGCTTCCACTTGTTGGAATGTGAATGCTGCCCATCGGCCACCCTCATGAAGGGATGAAATATGTGTAAAAGAACATAAATTTCCAAGAAACAAATTGTTTCAGAAAGTCCCACAGTGGATTACTCCTCAAGATCCCCTGTCGGGCCCACAAGAAACAAGCATGGATTTCCCTGGCTCCTTGCCTAGAAGGGGATGGAAGGCACAGCCCCGCCTTGCAGGACACCCCGGCCTCCTCAGGTCCCACCCTCTGCATCCCACTTCCCCATGAAGGTGCCATGCTTCTCCCACTCCTTGGGCCTGCGGGCTTCTTTCCCAGTGGCCAGAGGCTGGGTTCCTGGAGCCTCTGTCCCTGGAAGCTTGAAGCTTAGGTTTTCAGACAGAGCCTCTGCTGATCACTGGGGTGGACAAACTGCTCAGAGGAGTGGATGTGGAAATTCACATGGGCACCAGGCCTAGACTTCAGTTACATCAGCCTGAGCACTGGGCCCGAGCAGCTCATGTTTGGGTCAAGTCCCACTGAACTTGAAATTGCAAAAGAGAGGAAACAAGTGTTGCTACAAAACAGCCTAACCACAATGTGGCACATCTTGTTTGTCATCTGTGTGTGATGCCTCTTGGCTTTCAGAAAACAGCCCTATTGCAAGACTCGTTCTCTGAGCCGGGGACTGGGTCTTCTCCACCAGATCAGCCAGAGAGGGTGGGGCAGAGCCTCCTGCACATTCGGGAGCATTTCCCACGAGTGGTCTTCCAAAGGAATTTCAGTAAAATGAATCACAAGGTCAAAAGGGAAGCATGGAGAGAAGGAACAATTCCAGCACAGTTGGTTTCTCCTGAGCAGCTAGCTGGTTTCATGGACAACAGAGTTGAATTTGTGTAATTGTTTCTGTTTCCGTCTTTCCTTATCAATGTGCTGGAATTGTCCTAAATTTTATTTATAATAAGGGAGAGGAAAAAGGAGAGAAATGGACCTTGCCCTTGAGTAATCAGTAATAGGTAAGAAAGGAGACAAGTAAACAATAATGAAAATACCATGCAGCTTAACATTCACATAGCACTTATGCAAAGGACTATGGTGTATGTGCTCTCACTAAATTCCCAACAGCCCCACCAATCAAAGTACAGAACTACTATTTCCCCTACATGAGCGTTAGAGATGCAGAAAAGGACAGTCACAAGGCCTTGGCCACAGCTGCTGAATGGTAAGGCTGGGACTCAACCCCGATGAGGATGATGCTGTAGCTCAGGCAAACATCAGGGAAACTACACACAAGGGGCAGAAAGCAAGGGCGCCAGAGCGGGACTGCCAATTAGGGGGGCAGAGAGGGTGTGGAGTTGAGGATCAGAGAGCTCATTTCCTGCCAGCCTGGTCTAAAATGCTAATATTTTTGACTCAGACAGAGACTCTCACTGAGCTCCCAGTACCCTTATTGTCCCGAGTATAACACTCCCCTCTCCCCTGAAGTCAGGCTGCAGGAAAGAGGTGCAGCCCGCATGCTGTCCAAGGGCAATGGCTGCACCCGTCCCCGATGGCCTGGCGCCCAGCACCAGGCCTGGCATGAGGCGAGCCCTGCCTATGTGTGCCACCTGGGGAAGGAGGGAATGCTCACTGGGGCTCCACAGCATCGCTGACTCTGTGTGGGTGAAGGAAGCCAGGTACAGGGCCACCAGCTTCCTCCGATCACACACTTGAACCAGACACAACAACACACCTGGAGTTTCCTGCAGGCACTCCCACTGTCACATTGTTCACCTAGGTGCTGTTCAGCTTTTCACATTTTGGCGAAAGAAAAAATCAAAGTAACCTGGCTACTCCCTATATGGTGGGACTTCGGAGGCCTCTGGACTTTTCACCCCCAAGGCTTTGCTAGCTTAGCCCTGGACCACAGTTCCCAGCAACAAGCACTGTCAGCACATGAAGGGCAGGGCCAGGTCATCAGGCCCTGTCTCAGGCCTGTGTTAGTCAGGGTGCTCCAGGGACACAGAGTACAGACACACGCACACACACGCATACACCCCTACTGTCATGCACTGCATAGCAACATTATGATCAGCTAAAAACCTGGTCCCGTAAGATTGTAGTGGAAGCTGACAGTCTGCTGTCACCTCACACTGTCGCAGCCTTGGTAATATTCTAGCACAATGTATTGGTCACTGCTGGTGTAAACAGACCTACTTTGCTGCCAGTCACATAAATGAACAACACACGTGATCAGGTACAGTGCATAACGCTTGGTAGCCATAAAGAGCAACCCTGTTACTGGTTCATGCATTTACCATATTACACTTCTGATACTTATTTTAAGAGTGTGCCCCTTCCACTTCCAAAAGAAAATGGACAGCTGGGGATCTGGTAGAACCTGGGGCCTAGCATGCGTGAGGCCCTGGGTTCAATCCTCAGTAATGCCATAGCAAAAAAAGAGGAAAAGTAAAGCAGTTTGCCATGCAGGAGTTTCACAGAGCTCATTCCATTGTGTCTTCCGATTGTATCACAGGCCACCTCAAGCGAGGACAGATATCATCTAAAGCTATCTGATCTGTGATGCCGGCACAGTGACAAGGTCACCTAACAGACGCGCTGCTCAGGACGCATCCCAGTCCCTAAATGATGGGCAGCAGAATTATTTAAAGGACACGGTTCACACCACTGAGAGGGCCAGCAAGTCTGAGATGTGCAGGGTAGGCGAGGCTGAGAGGCTGGGAATTCTAGCAGCAGTTAATATCACAGTCTTGGGTCCAAAGGCAGTCTAGGGACAGAATTCCTTTCTCAGGGGACGGCTGTTTTCCGCCCATCCTCTGGCTTACTGGGGAGTAAGCCCAGAGCCTTCACATGAACTACATGCCCTGATCTTTTGTTTATTCATTTATTTATGCGACAAGGTCTTGCTGTCACTACGTTGCCCAGGCTGGGCTCAAACTTGCAGTCCTCCTGCCTCAGCTTCCTGGAGTGTTGGGATTATAGGCTGTACACCATCATGGCCAGTGAGAGATGGTTTCTTTTAATGTCTTCCACTGATTGGATAAGGGCCACTGTATAATGGAAGATAATCTGCTTTACTCAAAATCTGATTTTTTGGGTGAGAGGAGAGTACCTGGGGATTGAACTCAAGAGCCTTGCACTTCCTAGGCAAGCCCTCTACCACGGAGCTAAATCCCCAACTCCCTTCTCCTGATTTAAAAGTTAATCTCATTCCCAAAATACCACCACAGCAACATCTAGAACAATGTTTGACCAAACTGGCACCACGGCCTAGCCAAGCTAACACAAAATTAACCATCACAGTGGACACTGACTTCGGCCTCAGGGAAGACGCTGGCGCCAGGCCCCGGAGCACCAAGCCAGGGGCACACAGCATTTTCCGCAGTCTGGCTGACGGCAAGCCGGGTCAGGTCTACGTGGGGCTCTGAAAATGGCACGTGAAGGGGCCCGGCCTCTGCAGCCCGCTGCGTGTCAGAGGCCCCCGAGTCACCTTTCAAATCCCAGCAGGGTGGCTGGGGAGCAACCTCGTGTCGCCTCTGGCTTCCGCAGAGCTGTCAGGTTGCTGCCCGGGGTTGCACTCGAGCGCCACCCTGAGGGCGGTGGTGCCGCTGCACCCGCTGAAGAGGCTGGATGGTGTCTGGGGCAGATCCTGCTGCAGGGCACCTGCGGTTCTTGACAGTTTAAGGATCGGGCCCACGGATGGAGGCATCCAAGAAAGGCCTGCAAAAGGCCCTCGACAGAAAGTTCCCATTGTATGACAAGCTTAAATCTAAGAAAGCACAGTTTACAGCAAGAGCACATATGAAAGGAAATTCTTTCCCCAAGAATTAGGAAAGTCCGAAGTCTACATCAGTTCCCAGGTCTTCACTAAACAAGTTTCTAGCCATTGACACCGCCCTAAAATTCCCGAACTAAAAACGAAAACCAAGGAGCCAGGCGTGGTTTCCCACGCCTGTAATTCCAGCACTCAGGAGGCTGAGGCAGGAAGATTGCCTCAAATTCAAGGCCAGCCTGGGCTACAAAGTGAGTTCAAAGCCAGCCTGAGCTCCCTAGCAAGACCCCTCTCTCAACAAAACAAAGCAAAACAACCAACAAATAAATAAATAAAATTAAAATCAAGAAAGGAGTATTGGGGATGTAGCTAAGTGGCAGAGCACTTGCCTAGCATGCATAAAACCGTAAGTTTTATCCCCAGAACTGTAAAAACAAACCAACCAACCAGACCAAGAATGGATGAGTTCATTGAAATTATACAGACCATAAAAATGTCCAGTCCAGGGCCAGGGATTTAGCTCAGTGGTTAGAGTGTTTGCCTCGCAAGCATGAGGCCCTGAGTTCGATTTCTGGTACCAAAAAAAAAAAAAAAATGTCCAGTCCAGGTTGGATGGAAGAATTACAAGGACGTGTGGGCTGCTTTCTCCAATGCAATGGTCTGTATGCATGTCATTCACAAGTGTGCTTATTAGTTTGAAATCACGTGAAAACCAAAAATAACTTCAATGTTCATCATAGGCGATAACTGAATAAATAAGTTTTATCCATCCTGTGGAATAAGAAGCAACTTATTCTATTAATTTTTTTTTTTTAATACAAGGTCTTGCCATGTAGTTCAGGCTGACCCTGAACTCACTATGTAACCCATGTTGGCCTCAAACTCACGTGGATCCTCCTGCCTCAGCCTTGAGTGCTGGGATTACAAGTATGCGCCACCACACCCAACAGTCTTTTTTTTAAGGGTATTTCTAGCTGGGTGTCAGCGCACACCTGTGATCTCAGCACTTTGCAAGGCTGAGACAAGAGGATCACAAGTTCGAGCCCAGTCTGGCAATATTACTGCTTAGCAAGAGAAACCCTGTCTCCAAAAACAAAACAAAACAAAACAAAAACAAAAAGTGCTGGGGATGTAGCTCAGTGCAAAGGCCCTGGGTTCAATCTCCAGTGCCGCAAAAATGGGGAAAAAAAGAAAAACAAAATTAAGACTATTTCTCAAATTGATAAGAAAATATTACTTACTATAAAATAACTTTTTAAAGAAAAGAAATAAATGCCAGGTGTGTACATGAGAGAGTAACATTCAACAAATCCCAAAGCTGAGCCACAAAGATGAAGAGCTGGATGCAGATGCTAACTAACCCTTAAGGACCAAGCCATTGCCCTGACTGCCAGCACTGGTCAAGGGGCTGGGTGGCAGCAGTGCAGAAACAGGATCCAAACACAAAGCCCAGATCTGACTTCTAAGGGGCATCGCAGTTCAGTGAGAGACAAGAAACTCCCTTAAGGGAGACATAAGAAAGGGCTGGTGAGGGAAAAGGCAGCACTGTGGATGGAAAAGGAAAACAGTCTTGAGGCCGGGGGTTAGGAGTGACAGGAAGAATTGCTGGACCCCACAAGGCTGCCCGCAGCCTGCAGTCGGGACCGAGTCCACCATGCACCATGCATACCCACGCAGGCTGACACTGTCTGTGCTGCCCACCCGGCTGCAGTGATATGAGGGGAATGGCAGGTCCCCAGTGTCAGCCTGCGCCTTCATCCTGGAGTCTGGGGGTTTCCCCAGGGAGGAGCCACTTTGTCTGCTACTGGAAAAGAGCAGGCACTGCATGTTCATCTTCCCAGACATTGCTGGATGTTACCCTTAGTAGGGGGATCCCAGAGGATTCGCTGTGCCAGGCCCATTAATTACCCAGGAGATGGCCCTGGCTGTACCCCGCAGTAAGTAGTGCACACCAAAGCATGGAGCAGCCACTCGGGTATTTCCACTGAAACCCTCCAAGAGCTATGTTCACCTAATGTGTTCCTTCTCGACCAATTTCTCTTTCTCTCCTGTGGGCTCCCTTGAGGCGATCTAGAACATTCTTCAGGAGCCCCCTTGGGTTTGGGGCCCAGCACTGTAGCACCTAGGAAGGAAGAGCTGCTACTGGGTGTAGTCATTCTGTCCCTCTGTCCCCAGGCTGGGGACCCCTCGGGAACCAAAGGCACAGAATATCTTTTTGGTCAGGATGCCTGTCCCTATAAAAGCTGTTCCAATACACTCTCACTTCCTCTAACACCAAGAGCAGATTTCCCAGCACCATTCATTAAAGAAGCCGTCTTTCCTCCAGTGAAAGTTTTGGCCCCTTTGTCAAAAATCAGTGGCCGAATGTACTTGGGGTTGTTTCTGCGTCCTCTATTCCACTCCACCAATCCTTGTGTCTGTTTTGGTGCCAGTACCATGCTGCTTTTATCACAGTAGCTTTGTAATATAGCTTCAAGTCCAGGATTGTGATGGCTCCCACTTTTTGCTCTTGTTGCTCAGGATTGCTTTTGCTATTCTGGGTCTCTTCGGGTTCCATATGAATTTTAGGATTGCTTTTTCTAGTTCTGTGAGGAACGCTTTTGGTATTTTGATAGGGATCGCATTAAATCTGTCTATCAGTTTTGGAGGACATTACGACTACATTATGGACATTTTGACTACATTGGTTCTGCCTAACCAGGAACAAGAGATAACTTTCCTTTTTTTTTTTTTTTTAACTTTCCATTTTCTGATGTCCTCTTCCATCTCCTTTTTCAGGGTAGTGTAGTATTTGTTGTAGAGGTCTTTCACTTTCTTAAATTCTTAAGTGTTTAATTTTTCTTGCGGCTATTGTGAATAGTATTTTTTCCCTAACTTCTTTTTCACTGTTAGTGTGAAGGAATGCTATTGGTTTTTGTACATTAACTTTTTAACTTGCTACACTACTGAATGTGGTTATTAATTCTGGGAGTGTTAATAAGATTTGGGGGGTCTATGTAGAGGAGCACATCATCTGCAAATAATGATAATTTGACTTCTTTCTTCCCTGTATATATCCCATTTTTTTCTTTTGCTTGTCTGATTGCTCTTGCTAATGTTTCAAGTACTATGTTGAACAGGAATGGTGGTAGTGGACATCCTTGTCTTATTTCCGATTTTAGAGAGAAATTCGCCTGTTTAATATGATATTGGCAGTAGGCTTGTCATAAATGGCTTTTATTAGATTAAGATAATGTCCTTCTACAGTCTGTTTTTTTATGAAAGGATATTGAATTTTGTCAAAGGCTTTTTCTGCACAAAACATGTCTGATTCTGACATAGACCTCTTGGGACTTAACCCTAGGAAACAATGCCTTATAGCTTACACAATGTATTACTAAAAATATAATCTTAAGTGTAATTATTCCAACTGTCCAGTTGGGCTGTCTTTAAATAAGTCTATCAATAAATCCCTGCTATTGACCCTAGAACACCACTGAGCATGTAAAAAGCAGCTTCAATACTGAATCTGGGGTTGGGGATTTAGCTCAGTGGTACAGTGCTTGCCTAGCAAGCACAAGACCCTTAGTTTGATCCCCAGTACCCAAAAAAAAAAAAAAAAAGAAAACCTGAATCTGAGGCTCCTGCCTGAAGCCATCAAGTGGTCTCTGTCTGCAGCAGCATAGGTTGTTTCTGCTGAACAGCAGCCATGCAGGCCTCGCCTGTCTCATCAGCTGATCTAGAGGTGTCTGTCTGGTTCTCCACGCACCAGAGATAACTCAGAGAGACTTTCCTTTAAAATGTGTAGTTGCATTTCAAATCAGATTATTCCAACACACCCACATGTCCCGCTGAATTCATGGGATGAAACAGATTGTTTTTGAATTAAGAAGATAAAAGGCAGGTCTGCGGAATTGCTTAATTTTTTACAACTTGGACACACTGGCTCACTGTCAATGAATGAAATTTAAAATACTTTTCCCGTAACCTTGGGAATCCATTTCTCCTTATAAGGGGAACGCAATTAGATTTTTATGGTCTGTGCACACAGAGAAAAACCAAACAAAGGATTCATTACTCAGGAGCAGAACTCAAAACTCTGGAGTCTAAACAAGACAATAAGTTCTTAATATAAAGTCACCTGCCAGTTTTGCACAATCAGTAAAGCAACTGGAGATTATTTGGTTTTCACTGTTTAAATTTTTTACATAATTGTACCTTGCTTTAATAGTTTTTTTTTTGAGGCAAGGTATAACTATGTAGTTCAAGCTGGCCTCAAACTCACTATGTAGCCCAGGCTAGCCTTGAACTCACAGCGATCCTCCTGCCTCAGCCTCTCAAGTGCTAGGATTACAGGTGTGTGCCACCACACCCAGCTGGCCAGGCAATAGCTTTTGGGTGAACATGAAGAATGTAAAAATCATCCACACAAGATTGCAGATGGTTACGGCTAGTGATGAGTCTTCTGATAGCAAAACCTGACTTAGAGTGGTAACAGGAAAGGCAGAGTGATTAAGATAAGAGTAGAGAAAAAGTGGGTGCGATAACTCAGAAGGAAGTGGGGGAAGGGCTCTGCGCTGACATGGCCCCAGCAGTGGTGGGTCATGTCGTGTTCGGCAGCTTATCGTCCTGTGTGTTCTCAGGTTTGTTTTTAAGTGTATTTTTGAACCCCATTTTCGCACAACGCATGTATTAGGCTGCCTTGCCATTTCCTGTAGATAAGAAAAATTAATATTTTTGTGTCATGACCTTCCTAAGAGAAAGGTTACTGGCTTGAAGAGTCTGGTTGGATAACAGAGCTCACAGGAGCGGGATTTTGTGAGAGTTGCCATCTCTGAGGCTCTTCTCCAGACACACAGCTCCTAGTTGTGTTCTCAAACTTTTTTCCTATCCCAGGTTTTCAAAAAAATCTAATAATAGGGGCAGGGGGTATAGTGCAACAGTAGAAAATGTGCTTAGTATGTGCAAGGCCTCAAGTGTGATCATCAAATCAAAAGTTTAATATGGATAAAATTAGTTATAATAAACAATAGGAATGAAAATAATGGCTTCCTTTTGGGGGGGTACTGGGTACTGAACGCAGGACAGTGTGCTTGCTAGGTAAGCTCTCTACCACTGAGCTAAATCCCCAACCCCAGGGGCTTCCAATTAATTTTTTTCAAAGAGACTACATGTGTCTGGATTGCACAATGACCAAAGGCCCATTTGTGTACTGCTGCTTAAAATATGAATGCATCCCTATATACAGTGGGCCAACCAAAATACGTTAATGTTATTGTTGGTCTAACAGATTTGAGTTAACTTGTGATTAGTAGCTGTAGTAATGAATTCTTTTTTTTTTTTTTTGGTTTTTTTGGGTGCTGGGAATCAAACTCAGGGCCTTGTGCTCACGAGTCAAGCACTCTAACCACTGAGCTAAATCCCCAGCCCCTATAGCTGTGGTAATGAAAAAAATAGGTATGTACTGAAGGTGGCTGTGAAAAGGTTGGAAACATTAAAATCAAAATGAATTTTTAACAATCTATTTATAGCTATATACTGGTACTTCAGCTCACAAATTTAATTCTTTCCACAATTCTGGTCGCAAACCGAGTCGGACAAGAACCAAATCAAACTCAATCAAATTCAATTTGATTCAGTTCTTGTCCAGCTTGGTCTGTGGCCAGAACTGTAGAAAGAATTAAGTTCGTGAACCAAGAGGTACCACTGTAATGATGTTTGGACAACATGCAGTTTTAGGATAATTTTCCCTTACTATTGCTTCTGCCTGGTGGATTTTTCAGCAATTTTACTTGAGGCATTGCTGTCCCTTAAATCTACTTAGACTAAACTGAGAGAACCAGAAGATGGTTAACTTTGTAAAAGATACTCATATTGACCTTGGTTCGAATAGCTTTGTCACTATGTGACCTTGGGCAAGCCACCAAAGCTCTAACTCTTGAGTTTGCCTTCTATAAAAGGAGGCTAATGATGCCACCGCATTTTGAGAAAATTACATGTGATAATGCATATAGGTAGCAGAGCACCCAGAACGGACCAGGTAGGACAGTGCACAATGTTAGCTCCTACAAAGAAAGTCCACCAGCAAATCAGCAAAAGCAAGAGCTGGAAACCAGGGCCCACCTGCTTTTGTGAGTAAAGTTTATTAAAACACAGACACATCAGCTCACGACACAATGTCTCCAGATGCTCTCAACAGCAGCTTTGAGTGGCTATGACAGAGAATGCACCGGTTGCAAAGTCTGGAGTATTTATCATCCGTGCCTTTACAGAAAAAGGTGGCCGATCCCAGGAAATGGCATTTGAAATATGAACATATCTATTTTCTAGTCAAAAAAAAAAATAAGAAAAAGAGGGGCTGGGGATTTAGCTCAGTGGTCAGAGTGCTTGCCTTGCCCTGAGTTCGATCCCCAGCACCAAAAAAAAAAACCAAAAAACAAAACTGCACATTTGGGGGGCCCTGGGGATGGAACTCAGGGCCTTGTGCTTGCTAGGCAAGCGCTCTACTACTTGAGCTAAATCCCCAATCCCGAAATTGCATATCTCTATCAAGCCCTTCCTCTGCTATGATTCAGGAAAGAATTGGTAGCACGGGCTCAGACTGGTTTGAATAGTAGAAATGAACTGTCTTTCTCTCTCTGTCTCTTTCTTCAGGGCCTTGTGCATGCTAAGCACACACTCTACCACTAAGCTACATCTCAGTCCCAAATCTCTTCTCAATGATTTCCCCAATATGGCCTATGCCATTTGGAAGATCTTCAAATTCATATGTAAATTTTAACGTTTTTCTCAGACCTCTGTAGGATGCACAGGCAATATGCGGTCTTCTGGTAATAGGCATTCACTGTATATTGTTGTGCAAGTAAAGAGATAAGTAGATAAAGAGACAAATGATACCTTAATCTAGCAAAGATTAAGGAAGAAACTGCAGTCAGGCATGGTTGTGCACACCTGTAATGCCAGCACTCTGGAAGGCTGAGGTAGGAGGATGGCAAATTTGAGCCCAGCCCGGGCAATTTAATAAGACTTTGTCTCAAAAAGGGGGTAGGGGATGGGGATGTAGCTCAGTGCAAAGACCCTGGGGTCAATCCCTAATACCAAGGGGAAGAAAAGAAGCAACGCGAAGGAAAGGAAAGCAAAGGAAAAAGAAAAAAAGAAAAACAAAAAGAAAAGAGAAAATGCAAAGGTCTTTTGGGTTAAAGCAGCATTTTTATGAACTCAGCATAAAGTCTTTGGCTTCAGGGGTGAGGGGAAAGAGGAACAAAAGGTTATGTCGTGGTTCTGACAGATCATTAACTCTGGCCCAAATTCTATCGTGCTGTCAACAGTTCTCAGGGTTCTGGGTATTAAGTGCTTCATATGAGATTTGCAAAATTAGCACAGAATAATGAATCAACTGTCTAAGTGAGAGAGAATTCCTGGTTACCCGTCAGCAACTCCACAGTGACAGAGATGAAAACAGTAATGCAACAATACATACAGCAGTTCACGCAGACAAAACTGTTAAAGAATCCAGTAGTGCCAAGAGCTCCAGTATATTCTATAGCAAAATGACAGGTAAAAACATGACATTGCCACGACTCCAGACTCAACCCAAACCAGTGTGCACTGAGTAGCACAAGGATTGAGTTTCTTCTTTGAGTGTGAAATCTAAACCAGTTACACAGCCTCATCAGCTTCCTAAACATTCTTGACATCGTCCACTCTGGGCCACGCCCTGCACAGAACGAGCCAGTGCAAACTGTGCTGGAGGGAGCCGTGGGGCAGCGTGGGACGCAAAGTATTTAATAAGACAATAGTTTTCCCACTCCTTTTAGGAACAGGATACGTGGACAGAGGGCAGGGCTGCAAAGCAGGCAGTGAGATTTTCTACTGACAAGCGAAGGTGAAGTTGTAAAGTCTGAAGTCATCGGAGATACTAAATGACAAATAGCAGAGTATGCTGATGGCCACTGGGATAAAGGCTGGTCGCAGGACCACTGCCTGTTAGACATAAACTGCACTGAAATCAGGTTGAACAACCCAGGAGGAAGAAAAGCTTAAGATTTATGACACTGGGTCCTAGACTGTGTTCTCAAACCTTACCACACAGAAAGAGCTCAGTAAATAGTTGTTAAATAAACAAATGAAGCCAGGTGTGGTGGTATGTGTCTGTAATCCCAGCAGTCTGGGAGGCTTGAGGCAGGAAGCTAGGAAGGGAGGGAGAGAAGAAGGAAGGAAGATCAATACACAAACGAAGTTATGAAGGTGAATAAAGTTGGGAGAAAAACGGTTATACTAAGAAAGGCTTATAATAGGGGATTTGTTTTAGAATCAGTTCTCAAAAAGACAGGTGAAGCCAAGTGTGGTGGCACATACCTATAATCCCAGCACTTGGGAGACCGAGGCAGGAGGATCGCCGTGAGTTCGAGGCCAGCCTGGGCTACATAGTGAGTTCAAGGCCAGCCTGTACTACACAGTAAGACCCTGTCTCAAAAAACAAACAAACAAAAAAATGAGAATGGTGCCTGACCCATGGTGAACTTTAATAAATATTAAATACTGAGTAAATTACACATTGCTGTCACATTTAAGGGTTTTTTCCTACCAAACTGATCTCAAAGGAAAAGCAAGATGATTCTCATGTATGTACACATACATACGCATGTGTATGTTGTGTGTGTGCACGTACAGGTAAATGTTACTGAATCTTAGAGGTGACCTAGTCCTAAGCTTTCAGAAGCAAAGTAATAGGCAAACCAATGCAGAGCTATTCTCTACATTAAATTTTACAATTCATCTTGGCTGGGTGTTGATTAGGGATGTCATTTCAATTCTGCATTTGTTAAAATAATTGATAATGTTTATGACATACATGTCATTTTTCAACAGTGCTTAAAGGTTTATAAATATAGCAGCATCTTCTGATGAGAAGCTGCCGTCAATGAGATTTTTCTGGCATACAGTAGGAGCTCAATAAAAATTTATTAAATGAATGGTATTGGGGGGGTGCTAGGGGTTGAACGCAGGGCCTTGGGGTTGCTAGGCAAGTGCTCTACCACTGAGCTAAATCCCCAACCTCTAAATGAAAGGTATTTTAATGTTTTCTAACTATGCAGAGTTATTGAAAAAATATTCTCCTCTGGCCTTACATAAGCTATTACCTTTAAATAAGCATGTATCTCTTAAGTTTCAAAAAATAAAATCAAATTTTACAAAAAAGTAAAAGAGGAAACTGGAATTTTTATTAGTTGAACTGAGTCAATTTATTATATTTCCAAGGCCTTTTCCCCCTCTAAGAAAGACAAACTATTTTACATCACTTTACAATAATATAATTTAGTTTTTAGTATTTTCAAAACGGAAAGCTTTCTCTGGGAACTTAGGAAAGTTAAGTATTTTAGAAAGAATAACTATAGGAAGTTACTTTTTCAAACTTAGTACAGTAACAAGCCTGTCTTATCAGGTCCATGACCCAGCATTTTTCCCTGGAAGGAATCCATCAAGCAGGAGCCAACGGACTGAGGCAGGAAATGTTTATACAGTACTTAAATAGGAAACAAGCCATCTAAAATGCAAACCGCACGTCACTCTAACCAGGCACTGGACATAACAGGTATAAATTATTAATGAACTATGCTGCGCAGGGGCCTAGCAAAGACTCGGGTGATCTGACTGTACCACAAGCTCGAACTGCATTCATCCGGCTCCACAGGGAAAAGCCGCGATGAAACTGGGCCTGCTCGACTGGGGTAAAACTCACTCCAAGACTGCACATTTCCTTTCTTAAGAACAAGTATTAAGTCAGGGCCATCTTGGTTCTGAATCTCTCCATCTTTGTTGGAAGAAGACTAACCATCTCTTTGCTGAGTTCTAGCTCAACTTCTATTTCCTGTGCAGCCTCAGGGTGCTTCTCACAGTAATCAACAATAAACTTGTAATGTTCCAGTGATGTTGCCAAATTTTCTAGCTCCTTCTTGGGGTCTGCAGTGATGATTTTGCCATAGAGACGAGCAACACGGAACTTAGCTAACATGGCAGGGCGAAGGACATCTTCCCCTATGTGCTCGGGAAATACTTTATTTGGATCTCTCAGGGAGTCTAAGAAGAGCTGGTAGTACTTCAGTGCTGACTTATTGAGATTATTGATTTTCTTTACGATGTGTGAATCAGGGTCCCTCAGCTTGTCAGCAATAGCCACCTTCAAGTCCATCATGTCATAGTAAGCGTGTGCGATCTCAAACTGAATCTGCCTGCTGACCAAGAGATAATACTGCGGATTCAGGTCCACAGTGAGGGGCTCTAGCATGGCTATTCTACGTTTGTGCATCTTGCACCGTCTCTCCATATCAGTTTCAAAGAACGCAAGCACCTTGAACAGAGAGCTGTGGTCCTGGACGACCTCGATGTGGTCAGTCACGTACCCATCAATTTGGAAGAATTCCTTGGCCTCGGACACATAGTGCTGACCCAGCAAGAAGACTTCCCTGGCTTCTTCAAAATCCAAAGGTCGCAAGTATCTCACTTTCTCTTCTGCTGCAGAGATGGCGTCGCAGAGCTCACCGGTTCCAAACTGCACAGCTTTTTTCCTGATGCTTTCTTCCTCGTCTAGTTCTTTTTTCCTTAGAGCTCTCAGTTCAGACTGTTTGTCAGGATCAAGCTCCCCGATGTTGTCCTGAAAGAAAAAGATAAACTATGATAAGGTGGGACACTCATCTCCTGCTGTCCAGTCAAACTCTGGAGTGAACGAAACTCTCGCTTCCCAGCCTGGCGGAGCAAAGCTTTATGAGCTTTTCCCTGGGGGCTGAGGATCAAATCCAGGGCCCTGGGCACATTAGGCAAGTGCTCCACCACTGAGCTGTACCCTCCGCCTGCTGGAGTTACTATAACCTGATGCCCTTGGAAATCTTCTTTCTTCCAATTATATTAAAAATTTGAGAAATGTGAAAAAAGAATTTAAATAAATAAACATATAAAAACTCATGTTATTTATTCTCTCTGGGAAACTCTAATTCATTTAGAATCACTCTTTTTTTTTTTTTCCTTCTTGCTATGTTCCAGGCTGGCCTTGAACTGGGGAGCCAAGGATAGGCTTAAACGTGCTATCCTCCTGCCTCAGCCTGCCAGAGCGCTGGGATCACAGGCATATGCCACTGTGCCCAGCCGAGACTAGGTCTGTATTTGCTCATCATGGCATCATTTGAACCTTGGAATATGAACAGCACAGAGTTCGCATAAGAAATGCTTAACTGAATGAATTTGGGTGTATTTTAAAGCCTGAACTGAAGAACGCTTTTTGATAAATACACATAGGATGAAAGTGAAGTTTAAAAAAAAAAAAACAGTTTAAGGAAAATTTGAGTAATTTAGTAGCTACATACTTGAGTATTTGAGTTTCAAATAATCAAATAATGAAGTTCTAACCCCAGGCTGGAAACAGCAACTGAATGAAGTTCTACCATGGTGCATTCTGCTTGACACCATTTCCTCAGGGAAGGCTGGAAGTCTTTAAATCCTGCTCATCCTCACGCTCTCCAGGCCACCCTTGCATTGTCTCACTCCTGTTCCCACAGCCCCTGCAGCCCCCTTTCCACAGTGTTCCTGCCCGGCCAGAAGAACACTGCCTGCTCTTCCCTGCTCCACTTCTCTAGACATAAAACCCCAAACCTCTTCTCCCTGCTTCCTTTCTTTCCTGAATAGATCTTATCCTTACTTTCTTCCTCTAATGTCATCGCACCTTTTAAAGACCTACGCTTCTGGGACTTTGGGTTTGTTTGCTTGTTTGGTTAGTAGCATCACAAGGATACATGGTTTCTGTCTTCTTTTTTCTGTCGTTCTTTTTGTTGTTGTTCTTGTTTTTGTAGTGCTGGGAATCCAGCATGCTAGGCAAAGCTCTACCACTGAGCCTCGGCCCCAGTAGGTTCTGTATTATCTACTACAAAAAACTCCTGTATAACAATGCACACTAATTCCCCCAGTAGTCTCCTATGTGCCTCGCCTGTGTGTATTATATCCAAATAATTCATTCTCTTTTCCTCCTTAGTGGTTAGGAACTAGGCTTCACTGAGATTAGTAATAATAATACCGTTAAAATGTGAGACTTAGGTCTCAGATATTATTTATTTTTGAGCTTGGATCTCGCCGTGTAGTTCAGGCTGGCCTCAACTCATGATAATCGTGCCTCAGCCTCCTGAGTGTTGGGATTACAGGTGTGCGCCACCACACCAGGCTTGTGTCAGATACTTTCAAGGTTAGGGTTATACTTCAGACGAAACTCACATACCAGTAGTATTCAGTAGGTACGTATCTCCACTGTGTTTGTGGTAAGAGAGACGCAGAACGAATTAGAGACCTGAGACAACAGATACATAGCGACAGAGCTGGAGTTCAGACCTGCAGTGCGGGGAAGCCTCAGAGCCCGCGCTCTTCACTGCAACCACTTCTGCTTCTGGACCTTGACTATTGCATGGCTATTTCTTAAGTCTATCTTTTTCAGTTTTATCAACCTGTAAGATAACACTGCGAGGGATATAAAGATTAGGAAGAATTACTTCTTGCCTTCAAATTGCTTAGTCTAAAAAGAGATACAACCAAAAAAAAAAAGAGATACAAGAATAAGAATACAAGTGGAATAATACAAAACAATTTAAATTATTTAGGAAGGGGCAAGTCCTGTGGAACTTAAAGGAAGGAGATAACATCTGCAGGTGATAAAGAATTATTCATCCACCCCAGTGTAGTGGTGGCAGCACATACCTGTACTGTAATTCCAGCACTGAAGGAGGCCAAAGCAGGAGGATCACATGCTCAAGTCCCAGCTGTTCAATTTAGTTAAACTCTGTCTCACCATAAAAAAAAAAAAAGGACTGGGGAGATGTAGCTCATTGGCAGAATGCCTGTGGGTTCAATCTGTAGTACTAAAATAATAAATTTTTTTTTTAAAAATCCCAGTATTCTGGGAGGCTGAGGCAGAAGGATCACAACTTTAAGCCCAGCACAGGCAACTTAGTTGACTTAGTGAGTCCCTGTCTCAAAATGAAAAACTCAAAAAGGGCTGGGGATATAGCTCAGTGCAAAGGCTCTGGGTTCAATCCCCAGTACTGCCTCTCCCGCCAAATATATTAATTAATGATTTTTGAGCCTCCTGTGTCTGGAGACAATAACATAATACAAATCTGAGGCAGATCCGCTTCTAAGGAGGTCAGATTCCAGCCATAGCAAAGTGCACCAGGAAGAAGTGGTATTTAAGACAGGTGTTAAAAGAAAGAAACATTCATGAGAGCATCTTACACACCTTCCATAACCAATGCACAGGGCTCCAGGGGAGCTCAGTCCCCACTGGAAGCTTTTACTTACACCTTGCTCACCCAAGAAAGGAAAAGGCAACTTTTGCCTTCATCACCTGCATGGACAGCTGGGCGTTCTGCAGGAGCATCAAACAGTACTTGATCCAGCATCTTGCTATTTCCCCCTTCCTTTGATGATAAAGTTCTGGCACATCTCCTTCAGCTTCGGGAGCTAAAATCATACAAAGGATTTGCCCAAGTTAATGGTCACGATTATAATTCTATCTGTATTCTATGTTCTTTTTTATATCACTTTCTCCTGATTATAAAAGTAACAGATCTTCACTGAAGTGGGATGGGGGGGACCCACCCCAAATCCTAATACCCAGAGGTACTCACTGCTATTAGTTTCATTTACTTCTTTCTAGTTTTTTCCTTATTTTTCTCTGCAGGTAAAAATTAAGGTCGCAATGCACATTTGATTTTGAATATAACTTTTTATTTCTATATTTACCACTAACGCTTTGTCCGTATCATTATCAAGTCTTCAGCTCCATTTTTAAGTAAAGCATTATACAGTACAATTAAATGCATCGGTCATTCTTAACCATTCTTCTAATACAGGGAGCTCATTGCTTCTCATTCTGTACTATTACAAACAACTCTAAACGTGAAGATCTCCACATAGACTGGCCTGCATTTTGGATTACCTCCCAAGCAGAGTCTAAAAGTAGAATTTACTAGGTCAAAGAGCTTACACAACTTTAAATGTTAACATTACTTTCAACAATTTTTTTTTTTTGGTGCCAGGGATCGAACTCAGGGCCTTGTGCTAGCAAGGCAAGGACTCTAACCACTAAGCTAAGTCCCCAGCCCCTCAGCCCCATTTTCAACAAATTCTAACCAACAATATTTGAGGGTGGTCACAGAAAACATTTTGAAAACAATAGGCCTTGTCATTTGTTTCAGGGCCGCCTGTCTGTCTCTCTTTCTCTTAGACTTTGGACATGCTAGTCAAATGCTCTATTGCTTAGAAACATCCTCAAGCCCCATAGCTTTCTATCTTGAAGAATAAAAACAAAATGATACTTTAGTGTGGTTTTGTTTTTATTCATTTTTAAGACAAGTGCCATTTATTTATTTGTTTGTTTTCAGTACTACGGAAATGAAAACAGCCCTGTTCACCGAACTACATCCCTAGTCCTTACAGTAAGTCACAAAGTTGCTTTGGCTGGGCTCAAACTTACAATCTTTCTGCCTCAGCCTCCCAGAGTGCTGGGATTTTAGGCACCTGGGTTACAAGTGCCTTTGGGGTGGCAGTGTTGATACAGGGTCTTGCTATGTAATTCGGGCTGGCCTTGAGCTTACTATGCAGCACAGGCTAGCCTCAAACTCATAGTGGTCCTCCTGCCTCAGCCTTCTGAGTGCTGGGATTACAGGTGTGCACCACTACACCTGGCAAAAATGCCTTTTAGATGTCAACTAAACTACAATTAATTCAATGTAGAAATAAAGGGAAACCCAATTATTTAATTTGATAATGTACACTCCTTTAACTCTTCAGTGCCTCACATTCTTCTGATCCACAAATAAAACATTCATTTGTAAAGAAAATATGGCCAGGCACAGTGGTGTACACCTGTAATCCTAGCACTTGAGAACCTGAGGTAGGAGGATCACCACAAGTTCAAGGCCAGCCTGGGCTACATAGTGAGGTCAAGGCCAGCCTGAACTACATGGTGAGACCCTGTCTCAAAAAAAAAAAAAAAAAGACGTTTCGAAATCTAAAACTTGTTAGGTTAGAACTGCTCAACAGTAAATTACAGAATCAGAGGATAAAGAAAATGGTGGACTTAATACAAAACCTGTTAAATGACTCAAATACATGTTAACTGTGAATTTTTTTTTTAATAAGGCAAAAGGGTTGGGGATGTAGCTCAGGCGTACAGCACTTGCTGAGCATGTGTGGGTTTCTGGGTTTGGTCACCTGCACTACAAACAAATGAACCAACAAACAAGTCTGCTGTAATGAAGAAGATTTGAGGACATATTTATGCATGTAGTTTCCCAAACAAAAATATATAATCTCAATCTTGGCAAAAGGAAATATCACACACACCCTACTTGATGGAAATTCTATAAAATAACTAGCCTATGTTCCTCAAAAACGTTATATAGTAAAAAAGAAAAGCTGAGGAACTGTTTGAAATGACAGAGGACCAAAGAGTTATAACAACTAAATACAACAGGTAATCTGGAATTAAGAAACCAGTACCAGAAAAAAATTGCTGTAAAGGACACTCCAGATATAACTAATGAAAGAGAATTAAGTACAAAAGATAAAAGAAAGTTATCAGTGTTGCATTTCCTGAACTTGCTAACTGTTCTATGATTATGCAAGAAGAGAGTCTTTTTCTCAGGATACACATGCTGAAGGATGACAGGATAGAGGAAACTACTGTATGTAATCTTTTCTCAAAAGATTCAGAAAGAGAAATAAAATGTGATTGCAAATTAGGCAAATCTTAAAACTGGTGAATTTAGAAGGTATAGTGGTACCTCGGTTCACAAACTTAATTTGTTCCATGATTTTGGAAAAGATGGCCACGTTTGTGTTTCTGTGGGAAAGATGGCTATGACTGTGTCTGTCGCTTGATGCAGAGTTAGCAAACAAAAACAAAAACAAAATTTTGCCAAATGCTTCTGTTTGTGAACCAAATTGTTTGTAGACAAAAGTGTTCATGAACTGAAGTACCACCGTATATGGTAGTTACTTGTTTTGCTCTTGCAACTTTTCAGACATTTAAAATAATTTGAAATTTACTTTTAAATAAATCTATATAATGAAACATCCACTCATAAACTTACTGTCTTCTGTGGCTGGGATCTTTCCAATTTGACCAAAAATAACATTAGCAGCTGATAAACAGTGCCTGGCTTCCATAAAGCATAGCTGTTGAGGAAATAAACAAGTGAATGTAACTATCACAAAGCCTTGTTTGCAACTGATATTTGCATGTAGTCTATTGATATGGGAAAAGCTACACTATCAGGTAAAATCTACCACAAAGGAGGCCCTGTGAGGGGGCTGAACATTAAGAAGGTACAGAAGAAATACAGTATCATCTGGTAAAATGCTCTCAGAGATAAAAATAATAATGTTCCCGAACTCTTAATGACATATACGGGCTGAAAGATAACTGCAGATTTAAAGTCAGCTCTCCTCATGTAATCAATAGACACAGGCAGAGCCAGACTCCAACTGCATCAGTGAGCCCTTCAGGTCCAACCTAAATAACCAAAGTCCTATGCAAGATAAATCCTTAGACCATTGACATTCTGTCAGAGAACTAAAAGTAACTTAGTATTTATCAAGTTTAGAGATCCCTCTTACATCATACTGTTTCAAGGCAAAAAGGAGAGATTCTGATAGATTTCTGTCTTTTTAAATCTTTAAAGTTTACAATGAGGATTCTCAACAAATTTTAAAGCCAATGCATTTCTACAGATTACGGAACTCCTTCACCAACACATTTTGAAGACTTCATAATCCAAATCAGGCAAGGAAAATGATCTCAAACACTTAAAGAAGATCTCCTTGTTAACATAACATTTGCATTTGTCACACGAGTCACAGTATTACCCAGCGGAAGTACAAAGTTAAAGTCCAACTTTTAGTTGGAAGCCACCATCATTAAACAGGGAGTCAACTCTACATTGGTAAACATCAGAGACTTTGAATAGTTGTCTAAGACTAAAACCTCAGCATCAATGTATCTCTCCATATGGTGAACAGCTGAGCACCATGTATGGTACAAACCCAGCAATATCTAGATGTCAGAACATTGGTGTTAAATCTTGAAAGCCAAAAGAAAGGTACAGTTTACATAAAGAAACTTCCATGGTCCCTCAACAGTCCCTTAACCATCATTATCACTTCAGCTTTGTCCAGACTAGCTCCCCATGAGCAGCCACTGCTAAGACAGTGAGTTCCTTGTGCCCTAGTCCAGGTGGCTGGTAAATGTGGGACTTTAGCACCTGCCGGGTAGGGACTTTGAGCAGCAAAGCCTCACCACCACTAGAACCGGATGAAGATGATAATGATACAAATGACAACTGCATTTTAAAATATGGTTCAAATAACTCTTTTTGCAGTATAACTTAGCTGCTTATAACAAAAATTCAGAAGACATTTTGGTAAAGACAAAAGTGTGGAGTGAAGGAGGTGCTCATGAAAATTATCGCATGCTAAATATAAGTAATGCTTAACAACTTCAAATTTTTAATCACGCTTTATTGTCTGGATATCTTAGAACTATCAATATTCATGGAGTTTATTGAAGTCACAGTGAATATGCAATTTTAAAATTGCTAAACAAAACGAACAAGAGGCCTCCAATAGCCATAAAAAGAAGCCACAAGCAGAGGCACTTTTTAATGACCACCACAATGAAATGGATTCATGAGAATCAGGTTTAATTGAATGCTCTGATATACATGGTAGCATTACTTACATGCTTGATCTTAGACCCAAGTCCTAGAAGCGATGCTGCAGCCACCACAGCCCTTTCTCTCCTGCTAATAGTTTTTCTGAATGAAATTCTGTGGGATAATACTTTAAACACAGGGCGCATTTACAGAACCAACACTAACAAAAAGCTTAGAAGAGATAAAGGCCCAGGGGGAAGGCAGCAGGTAACCAGAGAGATGACAGAAGGAATTCTGATAATTAGAGAATTACCAAAATTTCAGAGAGGCTTGTGAATTAGAAATAGAAATAAAAATACATCCTATTGCTAAGCTATCATAGGGATTAATAAGAAATCTGGTTGGGAAAGGTGGCTTAGAAATATTTGAGTATTTGAAACTTAAGGACAAAAAAAAAATGGCTCTGTTAAGAGTCCATCAACATGACTGTGAGCAATTCTGATACACAACTAAGAAGCTCAACTCTGCCCCTGAGTAGCAGTGTAGAAGTATATCACAGAAACCTGGAACCTGGGAATTCAGCAGGATAGTTTCAACATCAAAAATATTATTATGAATGTGTTAATTTTGAAAAGTAACTGAAATGTATCACATGCTTTTATCAAAGCCCACATTTAACAGTCAACTTCCTCAGACAAATTCTCATAGTTACAAGATTACCATTCCATAAAGATAAAGTTATATCTACTAGATAAAATCTGCGATTTAAGGTAACTTATCACTAAAGTGAATTGAAATAGCGTGCCTATATCAAAAAAGATCTGGACTTAGGTAATTCATAATTTTAGTGGTTAGCAACATGTAAGATGATGATAAAGCTCAGTATTTTAAGACTCAGAGGATCATGTAGCAAAAAGCTACAAAATTTTGACAAATTGGGCTACATTTTTTGGTCCAGTTTTACATCATAAACACACAAGCCACCTGTTCTGAAGATATTTTCAAGGTACTACTGGTTCCATCTTTATATTCACTACTGGAGCTCTGTTAGGTACTTTCAGAAGCTTACCTTATTGATATAAAATTGCGACAAGGTAGCAGCGTTAATAGCCCACTCCATAGGCTGGTAGGCATTGTGCTCCAGCTGGCGTTTCAGTGTGCTGTGGCAATAGCGAGCAGCTTTCTCAAACATTTCTGTATGCTGGTAGACTTGAGCCAGGTAATACAGCGTATGAGTATAAACCTTCTCAAACCTGGGAAGAAGAAAATCAGTATCTGCATGATGGCTTACAATTTATAAGTACATTTCATATATAATTACCTTGAGCGTCCCACCAACTCTTTGAGACGTTTTGCCTCAAAAGGCAAACATGAAGCTTTTCTGAACAATCATCATGCCTACACTCTGTGGAAATACCTCTGGTTTCTATCCTTACTCACCTTCTTGACCTCTCTTGCTCAGTAAGTTTCTCTTCTTCAGAAAGAAAATGCTCAGTAGGATCAAGAGGAGGACTCCCAATCTGTGATTAAACAAAAGTGCTTTTAAAATTTTAAATTGTGAACACCAAGCGCCCTCCTCTGGAGGAACTGAAGAAGTCAACTTTTCTTTTTCTTTATTTTTGTTTCTTGAGACAGAGTCTTGCTCTGTAGTCCAGGCTGGCCTCGAACTCATGATCCTCCTGCCTCAGCTTCTGAGTGCTGGGATTACAGGTGTGCACCACTACATCTGGCAGAAGTCAACTTTTTGGGGGTGGGGATCAAACTCAGGGCCTTGCACCTGCTAGGCAAGTGCTCAAGTGCTCTACCACTGAGCTAAATCACCAACCCAACTTTTAAAAACACAATACAAAAAAAAAAAAAAAAAAAGCACAATACACTCCATTTTTCTCCCCAATGTGTTTTCATGTTACCCAAGAAGTAATTTTCTTAACCATAAAATACAAGTCAAACAAATAAAAGGAGATAACTTAAAAAATTTCAACTGCTGTTTCAGTGAAGCTGGAAATAGGAAAAAAAATTCAATTTACTTTTACAGTCATGAATGAAAAAATTCTCTAACTTGGGCATATTCCCAAGGGGAGAAAAAGTGTTAAGGGCTTATAAAACACGCATTCTAACATACATTCTAAAATTCCTTGGGGGTACAATTAACCTATCTTATCCCCAGGAGAAAGAGCTTGTTATGGGTAGAAAGCAGGTTTTATTCTCATTAGACTCCTTTACATTTTGCACGGTGCCTGGTACAGAGTAAATATAATAAACATCCAGTGAATTAAATCGGCAGAGTAAGTAGGAATGCTCCGCCCATCATTCTTACAGCTACTGCTTGTCTCTGCCAGCCTCACTGTGGTATAGCTCCGAGTCTCTACTAGTTACACAGGCCCTGAGGACACCTCCCTCATGATTTCAGAACAAGTTCATCCATTAAGGCAGAAGAATACACCATACAGATTCTAACAGGGCATGGTGGTCCACCCCTGTAATTCCAGCACTCTCAAAGGCTGAGGCAGGAGGACTACAAGTTTGAATCTAGCCTCTGCCATTTAGTGACTTAGTAAGACCTTGTTTCAAAATACAAAGTAAAAATTAAAAAAAAAAAAAAAAAAAGGGACTGGGGATTTAGCTCAGTCCAAAGGCCCTGAGTTCAATCTTCAGTAACTAACACACACACACACACACACACACACACACACACACACACACAATAGGTCCTAGAGCCAGATGATAGACTGGAATCCCAGCTCCATGATTTACTAGGGTGGATTTCTGTGTAAGGCATTTAATCTCTGGTGCCTCTATTTTTTTCCTCTATAAAATACAGATAATAGTACCTATTTCATAAAGCTGCCAAGAGGATTAAGTGAGTTAATATTTATAAATCACATATTACAGTGCCTGTTAGTGTTTATGAAATAAAATACTGCTGTGACTTAGAAGATTTTGTCCTTTCACCACACCACTGATCTAGTAATTAGTGCAGAATAATTTTCTTCTTCTGTTTGAGCAATTTTATTAAAAAAAAAATCTTTCACCTTAATACAGTAGCTAACTATACTATTTTGGAAGGCAGTACTGTAGAGTAGAAAGAACAAGAGTTTGGGGTCAAGCAACCCCAATTTTAATCCAGAGTCTGCCACATACCATATACTAATGTCCCTGAATCACCAACTCTGTAAATATAAATGAGAAAAGCTTCTTCACAGAGCTGTACAAATAAAAAGTAACCTGTTAAAGCACACAATAAACATTAGTTGTACCTTATTTGGGGGATTTTGTTTTAATACTGGAGATTGAACCTAGGAGCACTCTATCATTGAGCTCCATCCCCAGCCCTTTTTATTTTTATTTTAAGACAGGGTCTCACTAAATTGTCTATGCTGGCCTTAACCTTATGATCCTCTTGCCTCAGCCTCACAAATAGCTGAGATTACAGGGTGTGCCACCACACCCAGCTATTAGCTACACCATTTAAAACTAACATGTTAGTTTCTGTTAGTTCACTTAATCATCTAGTTCATAGTTGCAGGGCCTTCGCATGGAAGAATGTTCACATGGTTATAATCAATATGTACAAAAGTACTGTGCATATATTTTCCCTGTACTGATGATCCAAGTATTTGTCATTTTAATGATTACATCCTACTCCCTTGTTAGTATATCATAGTTGACTTACTCATTTTAATTACTAGACATGTGACTTTTCCTTACCTATTTTATTATACATTGCTCATAATATTTCTGTATTATTTCTGTGTTACGGAGATGAGTGGGTCATTTCCATCTCGCAGACGAGAGAATGGCATAGAAAGTTTGAATTCCTGCTAATTAAGCAGTTAGTTATGACCACAAGTGAAACTAGAATCTACAAGTCCTATCTTTAAGTTCACTGAGATTTTCCCCTTTTGTTTAGATTTCTCCTTTACCTAGAATATAGTAATAGATTTTAAAGATAGTATTCTAATTTTTGCCATTAAGTCAATAAGCTTTATGAAATACTGAAAATATTTTTATTCCATGTTATTGATTAGTAACAACCAAGTATGAAACCATATAAGCAATTAGACTTTTCCAACTAAACTGAAATTCTGCATTCAGTGTACCGAAACATTCACACCTAGTAACACGGTCCTGCTTTGTGTGTATCTGGATGGACCAGGTGCAACATGCGTCCCTTCAAGCAAAGGTGCTGCTCCAGAAGCCGGAGAGCAGGAACCAGAACCCGTGAGAACAGCCCTGCTGCCCTGACGCTTACACGCCAGTAGTGAAGATACTAACAGACAAGTTACTAAAATACACGACGTGTTAGTGAGAAGTGTGAAGGAAAACAGGCAGCACAAGGGGACCGGAGGTGCTGGGAGGGGTGGTGTGTGTGTGAGATGGGGGACCGCAGGGCCCCATCTGACCGGAGACCTGAGGGACCCAGGCAGGGAGCTGCATGGCCATCTGAGGAAGAGCAACCCAGGCAGAGGCCAGGCTGGCAGCAAGGAGCCCTGTGCAGCCAGAACAGAAGGTGAGATAAGTAATGGCAGCCTCATCACAGAAGACTTGGAGGTCTTCAAAAGGACTTTGAGTCCTGCTCCAAGTGAGAGGGGAAAGCCTTAGAGGAGTGATGACGAACCTTTTAGAGCTTTCAATGATAACAAACACATGGCTGCAGCACATGTGCCATAGTTTCGCCACCACTGCCTTAGAGGATTTTGAATGGGGTATGAAATCAGGAAGACCAATTAGGAGACCACTGACTAATCTCAGCAACAGAGGACAGTGACTGGACCAGGTAGACATAAGATTTTAGGCCTCAGCAACTGGAAGAACCTGGTGTTTACAACAAGAGAAACTGGTGAGGGGGAGGTCTAAGATTATTGGAAACTACTTGGTTTCTGGGATTTTTGAGACAGGCTCTTGCTTTGTAGTTCAGGCTGGCCTTGAACTCAGCAATCCTTGAACTCAGCAATCCTCCTGCCTCAGCCTCCCAAGGGCTGGAATTATAAGTGTGTGCCCCCACGCCTGGCTTGGAAGCTACCTTTAGACAGTAGGTTTAGAGATACTTTCTCCACAATGCAAACGTCAGCTGCATGTGGTGGTGCAGGCCTGTACTCGCAGCCACTGGAGTTAGAGGCAGGAGAATCACAAGTTCAAGACCCCCTTGAGCAACATAGTAAGGCCCTCCTCTTGAAAAAAAAAGCAAATGTCACATTGGCAGTGCGAAATTAGCAATAGAAGACTAGAGATACTATTTAGGAGGCATCAGCACGGAGACAGCATTTGAAATGAATGCAGTGGAGAGGAGAAAAGCCCAAGGTGTGAATTGGTTACTCCAGTGTTCAGAGCTGGGCCCATAACACTGAAGACTGTGCAGGGAAAAAAATTTAAAAGCAAACAAACAAACAAAAAAAACAAAAAACTGTGCAGGGAGACCAAGCAATATGGTCCTGGAGGGCAAAGAGTGAAAGTGTTAAGGAAGAGAGACCAGTCAACTTGAAGAAATTACCAACACATAAATCACTGGAAAACTTCATAAGGTACTACCTCTTAGAGGCTTTGAGAGACCGCAAAATATCTAGTTAGTTAACATGTATCATACCTCTTTCATATATTGATTATATAGTGCTTCTGATGATTCCAGGTAAGCCTGGGCAGTTTCGATTTCTTCTCTTTCAGACCATAAGATACCCAGGTTATTCTGAAAAATAAAAAAAACAGAAGCAAACGATGATGATACAAGACTAATTAAAATGACTTTCATAGCTTCAAAGTCAGTATTTACCAGTCAAATAGGACTGGAGTTTGTGGGGGGCTACTGGGGATCAAACTCAGGGCCTTGTGCCTGCTAGACCAGAGCTCTACCACTGAGCTAAACCCCCAGCGTCAGCACCAGAGTTTGATTAACAATGAACTGATCACTTAATAATTCTGACCATATGTAAAGTATGGTAGACAACCACTAAGATGGACCCCAGTGATCCTGCTTCCTTGTGTCTATGCCCTTGGGTAATCTCTTCCCCACTGAACATGGACTGGATTTAGTGACTTGGATTTAATGAACAGAATTGGCAGAAGTGAAGGAAAGTCACTTCTAAGACTAGGTTATAAAATACTGTGGCAATCATCTTGTGTTCCCCTTGTTCTGTGGAGACACCTAGATAGAAAGGAACTGAAGGGGTCAATGGTCTAAGACCCTCGGACAAAACATCTTCGAGGAACTAAATCCTGCCAACAAAGATGCAGGCGAGTTGAAAGTGGGGGACCCCCCCAAGTCTAGTCTTCAAGTGATCCTTGGCAGGTTAACAACATGAGGAGGAACCATGAGCCAGAGATGGAGCGGCAGCTCCACTGGAGACAAGGAGCTGAGCCACGCTGAGATTCTTGAGGTAACAGAGACAAAGATGAACTAGAAACCTATGATACTTTCAAAATCCTACAATCCTGCGGTTACCTCTTCAAAAAAAGGAACATTCCGAATAGTTACTGTTATGGTTTGTGTCTAGATGTCCCCCCAAAGACTCATCCAGTCATAGGTGGAGCTTTGTCACAGGTGGCTGAATCTAGAGTGTATAATACCGAGATTAAATCAGCCCACTGACTGGTTTGGCACCACTGTAATCCCGGCAGCCTAGACAGGCACCACTGTAATCCTGGCAGCCTACATAGAGTATAAAAGGGGCAGGAAAAAGCTGCTACAGCTCTTTGCTTGCCTTGCTGCCTTCATGAACAGTTTCTCCTCTGTGATGCCCCTCTGCCCTGCCACCCTGCCTTGAAGCCAGCCAATTATGGACTGAAACCTCTACAAACTATGGGCTAAATAAACCTTTCCTCTTTTAACTGTGGGTATTGGGTATTTCAGGGGGGTTTGTAATTCAAATTGTGATATTAAAATTCTGAAAATGCTATGTCTTGTTTCATCAGTTAAGTCAGATTCCTAATGTTTACCAGTTCAAACAATAAAATAAAGCCAGGTGTGGTGGTGCACACCTGTAATGTCACCATCCAGAAGGCTGAGGCAAGAGGATCACCAGGACTTCAAGGCCAGCCTGTGCTATGCAGAGAGTTTGAGGCCAGCCTAATCTACATAGTGAGACCCTGCCTCAAAAAACCAAAAAAATCAAACCAAAGAAAAGAAAACAAGCACTCGGGATTTGTGAACAAGAAATGAAAAAAAAAAAAATCTTCATTTTGTGCTAGTCTGTAGATTTCTCAAAATATCATTTATGCTCACCATTAGAATTAAGGATACATTGATATTGTTGTTAAACATCAACAATGAGGCAGATAAACCAGGTGTGGTGGTGGATGCCTGTAATCTCAGCATTCTGGGAGGCTGAGGCAGGAGGATCACAAGTCCAAACCCAGCCTGGGCAACTTAGTGACTTAGCAAGACCCTGTCTCAAAAAATAAAAAGGACTGGGGCTGTAGCTCAGTGAAAAGGCCCTAGGTTCAAGCCCTAGTCTCACTCTGTCCCCCAGGCTGGTCTGGAACTCCTGGGCTTCTGCCTTAGCCTCCTGGGTGGCTGGGACCACAAGCATGTGCCACCACACTGAGTCACATATTTGTTTTTAAAATATTTTGATAGCTATACTTCTATATTATTGATTTCTTCTATGACTGTACGTTTCATTTGATACACTTACAATCATTACTATTTTATGAAATATCAGCTTTGCCAGACTGCCAAAAGAGAGTGGAGAACAAAAAAGGTTTAGAAACCTTACAGTTTAAAAGAAACTTGATCATTCCACTGGAACAAGCTGTATGAGTTGTTTGGTCTTCTGGGTTCACATAATAAATTCATGCTATAATTTATTTTTCATTCTGTAACTTTTTTTGAGACAGGGTCTATGAAGCCCAGGTTGGTCTCAAACTTTCAGGGATCTTCCTGCCTCAGCCTTACAAGTGCTGCGATTATAGGCGTGCGCCACCACACCCAGCTCTGTAACTATTTTTTAAGTAGTCCTTGGTATATAGGATTCCAGGTCACACTGAAAATGTACTAAAACTGGGCAGCTCTCCGCTCTGTTATTCACAAGCTTCTTTCCAGGACCCTCCAGAGGCTTGACAGGCTTTCTCAGAGACAGATCTACAAGTCACCTTCTCGTCCATCCCTACTTCAACTTATTTCTCACTTGATGATACAAATCCTTGAGAAACTCTGTTTGGCCACAACAGGAGTAAGCTGCCTCCTACACACTGTCACAGCCACCTAGAACCATCCAGCAGTGGTGGCGAACTTATGGCACACGTGGTATTTGCTTTTCTTTTAAGACAAAAGATGTTAGTGTATGAGCTGTTTTTTTCCAAACTAAAACCTCAGTATTCAGATTGAATTGCAGTATTGGCACTTTGTGATGAATTAATGGGTTTTGGGTAGCAGTTTGGGCACTTGTCTCTAAAAAGTTCGCCCTCACTGCTCCAGAGACTCACCTAGTGGCCAGAACTGGTTAATCACACTCTATCTTGGAACAGGGATATATTTGGCTGCTAGATTCAGGGTAAGCTATTCCACAAAAAGCAACCACTCTAGAGTGTGATAAATCTTAAGCCAGAGACTTACAGCATGCCCAGAAACTACTGAGATTCTTCTTCTGGACTATTAAGGCCCCGAAAGTAAGGACCAATAAAGAGTTAGAATAGTTTTGATTGTTTTAAAAGTAAATTACCTTTGTTTCGGGTTTAAATGTTAACTACACAGAGACAATCACTGTTGAGATTTTATGTCAGTGGGGATGGGGGTAGTGGGCTGAGGATTAAAGCCAGGGCCTTGTGCATGTAAAAGCATGAACTCTACCACTGAGCAACACTCCCAGCCAATGTAAGCCCGGGTGAATTATTTTTAAAACATATTTCCTCAGCGTAGAAAAACACCACCACCAGAAAGTCCTGCATCCTTCACACATCATGTCCTTGCCCTCATACCAAAGTAGATGGGAAAAAGTAAAACATAAAATAAAAACAGCTAAAAAAGTATTAGTAGTGAACTCTACCTAACAAACATGTAAGAAGAAATAAAACCAACTCTATACAAACTTTTCTGGAAAAGACAAGACTGAACAATTACCCATCTCATATTAAACCAAAAATTAACAGGAAAACAACCTTTATAAATATAGATACAAAAATCTTAAACAAGCCTGGAGTGGTGGCACATGCCTGTAATCCCAGCATTTGGGAGGCAGAGGCAGGAGGATCAGTACAAACTCAAGGCCACCCTGGGCTACATAGTGAGTTCAAGGCCAACCTTAACTATAAAGTGAGACACTGTCACAAAAAACAAAAAAAAAAAAAAAGGAAAAAAACCTTAAACAAAAGTTTAGCAAACAGAGTTCAACGATGCATAAAAAAGATATTCTCACCAAATATCCCAGGAATACAAGTTTAGTTTTACGCTGAAAACCTAATCAGTGTACTTTACCAAACTAACAGACTAAACAGGAAGAAACATGATCATTTCATCTCAGTAGACTTAAAGATGAAATAATGGCTAGGTGTGCTGGCACACGCCTGTAACTCCAGTTACTCAGGAGGCTGAGGCAGGAGGATCTCAAATTCAAAGCCAACCTGGGCCACTGAACAAGACTCTTGTCCCAAAATAAAAATAAAAAAGGCTGGGAATATAGCACAGTGGTAGAGCAAACCTGAGTTTGATCCCAGATCCCCAGTACTGCAAAAAAAACAAAAACAACCAAAAAATCAGAAGTGATGCAGAAAGAAGACCGAAACAAGAGTATGTATGGTATGATTTCATTTACATAAAATTCTACAAAATTTTGGCTGAGAGGCCAGGGGAAGAGAGGAGAAAAGAGGGAGGGAGGGATCACAAAGGAGCACAAGGAAACTTGGTTGAGACTCGTGCTCATTACCTTGACTGCACAACTGTTTCACAGACATACAGACACCAACACTCATCATACTGAACATGTAAAATTATGTGCAGTTTATTGTATGTCACTGCACCTCAGTCAACTGTAAACAACAATAGCAATAAAAAGTACTATTATAGTTCATATATAATCTAGTAATTGGGTGAGTAAATACTCATTTCTTAAGAAATTTGACTACAGCAAAGTAGTCAATATGGGGTAATGCCGACAAGGTGGTATACTGCCGACAGCAAGGATCAGAAGGAATACGAAAGAAAAATATTCCTAAAATTCCCAGAACACAGTGAAGTTAGTAGAAAGGAAGTCTCTTGTGATAATCTGATGTGAGTCCAGGTTCTAAAACTCCCCAAGAAGACAGATTGAGATACAGCAATTAGAATATCATTGGTTCACTGGGTTTGGTGGTGCATGCCTATAATCCCAGCACTCGGGGAGGCTGAGGAAAGAGGATTTCAAATTGGAGCCCAGCCGGACCAATTTAACAACTTAGTGAGACTCTGTCTCAAAACTCAATTTTTAGGAGTTGGGGATTTACCCAGAGCGCTTCCCAGCACCCCCCAAAAAACCTTAATTTTTAAAAGGGGAGGGTAGGTATCGGGGTGGGGTTTCAACCCTCAGTACTGTAAAACAAACACAAAAAAAGACTGTTATAAATCCCCATGAAGTGATGCTTTCAAATTTTCTCATATATGTGTGCAAATAACATACACACGTATGTATTCATATATATAATTACATGTATAACACTCTTTTTAGATAGGCATATATGTGTATATATTATACAAAAACAGGATCATTCTACATATTTCTAAACATGCCTAATAGTCTTCTCCCTCCCTCTTAATACTTTTGAAACAGAGTCTTTCTCAGGCTGACCTTAAACCAGACTCAAGCAATCCTCCTGCCTCAGCCTCCCATACAGCGGGGACTACCGACATGCACTAGTGTACTTGGCTGACAATTTTTTGTTAACACATACAAATCATCAATTTTCATGATGGCCATGAGGAGCACCCATGTGCACGTGTTCTCGCCCCAATGTCCCAAAATAAGCTCCAACCACTGATGTGGAATATTTTGGGGAGGGTCGAACTCACTGAGCTAAATCCCCAAACCCAGTGATGTGAATTTTTCTTTTTTTTTTAGTGATATGAAATTTAAGTCAAGGTCTTGACTTGAGTTTTGATGCACATTGAGCTCCAAAAAGGTTCTCTGAATTCACATTTCCACTAGCAGTAAGTAACGGTGTCCATTTCATCACAGACTCTCCAGCATGGAGTGGAATCAATATCTTTAATCATCTCTGCCCTGATACAATTTTTCTTTTTCATTCTTTCAGTTTTTCTTTTATTAATGAGGTCAAATCTCTTATCATGACTAGTAAACATGTAATAAAATATAGTGTGCAGCAGCCAATGGAATAAACAGGACAACAGAACAGAAGGGTTCAGAAACAGACCAGCACAAATAGAAGCTGACTAAATTGCCACAGCTCTGTTTTAGTGCTTGGTAGGCTAGTAATAGTGATTACATTTCTTTTCATTCATTTCTATTCATTTTTCTTTATTCTTTCAGATAAACACATTCACTTTGTCAATTTCTAAGACAAAAAGCCTGTGTGCTGGCAGGAATTACATAAATGAATGAAGCAGGAAAATATTTTCATGTTCAACCTTACCATTCGGAATATGGTGTCTTTCCCTTTTTCAAATTATTAGTAAGTTCTAGTACCCGTAGTAATGATGTTATGAATGTAAAATTCCTATAAAATTTGTATCATTAATGGCTTACTTATATACAGGAATACTACTGATATTATGTATTTTCCTTCTTTGTTGAACTCATAATTCTAAGTTTTCTGCTGATAACTTTAGGTTTGTAAGCATACAATGATCACATGTCCAAATGGTGATTTATATTTTTGTTTATCTATTTTAATTTTGTTTTCGTTATTTTGTTTTGTTTTGTTCATAGTACTGGGGATTAAACCCAGAGGCTTTACACTGAGCTACTTTGCAGGCCCTTTTATTATTTTTATTTATTTAGTCATTTATTTTTAGTTAGTTGAGACAAGGTCTCACTATGTAGTTCAGGCTGGCCTTGAACTCACTATGTAGCCCACGATGGCCTCAAACTCCAGGCTATCTTCCTGCCTCAGCCTTCCAAATGCTAAGATTACATGTGTGTACCACTATCCCAGGCTCTATTGTTGTGTAATTACTGTACATTTCTAAAACATATAACTTTTATCTACTTTCTGTATTTTGCACTGGACAGAACTGCGACTTCCCCGGGTACTGGCTGGCGACTCTGGATTTTTTTTTAATAGGATCGACAGGATTTGGGCCAGTGGGAAGGCGCTGGAAGCGCACTGCAATGCAGGAGTCCAGGAAACCAGCGCGTCACCCGCGAGTGATGAGCGAGTGGGCGCTGAGCCCTTCTGACTGGCTCTCGGGAGGCCCTAAGGATCCGTGAGGCTCATCCCGAAGCTGCCGAACCTCGCGGCCAACCCGCGCAGCGCTCACCTGCGCCTGGATGCTCAGCGACACGCAGCCGGGCGACAGCCGGTACCGGCGCAGCAGCCGCAGGCACTTGGCCAGGTGCTCCTCCCCCGCCGACAGCTCCTCGGTGTCGATGTGGTTCACCCCGAGGTGGAACTCGATGACCGCCAGCCTCACCGCCCGCTGCGCGCCCGGGCCCTCGGCCTCCACCGCGTCGCTCGGCGGCCCCAGGGCGTTGTCCCCCGCGCCCAAGCCGTCGTCGGCCTGAGGCCGCTCATCTTCGTCCTCCGGCGCGGGGCCGAGTAACGCCTTGACCTCTTCCAGCAGCGCCCGGGCACTGTATTTCGACTTGTACGGCTCCTTTTCCGGGTTTTTATGCAACTCCACCCGCGACAAGGCCAGAGCCGCCTGGAATTTCTCACGGATCTCAGCACTCGGAGCGCTCGCCATAACTGCCTCCACAGCTGCGCTTGCCGTCCAGACTCCCGCCTTCCTTCTGCTTTGCGACACTTTCACTTACGGCCCTCTGGAACCATAACCAATGAAGTCCGCCAAGGCAACCCGCAATATGCTCGGCGGCGACCAATGGAAAGGCGCGCTGGTCACCAGAGCAACCATGGCCATGGAAACGAAACTGTCACTGAGCGTATACCCCACCTGCAGTGTCGCCCTTTGCTGTGTCTCTTGCGTCGCCCAGAGAGGAGGTGTGTAGGTACGGTGTAAATAAAATTAATATCGGCTTTAACAAAAATTTCGAGGTATCTTTACAATAACTACTAGCACTGATTATAAACTGAAAGGCAGACACCTTTCAACATTAGTGTAGACGTAGCCCATCACTGAATTTAAAAAATAATTTTTTTTGAGAGGCTCTTGTTATGGAGCTAGCCCAGGCTAGCCTTGAACTGGTGATACTACTGTCTCAGCCTCCGAATGCTGGGATTACAGGTGTGCACCACCACAACCAACTGCCTCCCCCCAAAATAACTGTTTTAAAGGCCCTGGGGCTAGAGATATAGCTAAGTGGCAGAGCGCATAAGCAAGGCCCTAGGTTCGATCCCAAGCACTAAAAAAAAAAACGAAATGTAAGTGATACTCACTTTTTTTTTATTACTATATAACCTCTTGATTGAAAGCCAGGAATGCAAAAAGCACTTAAGTGATAGACAAGTATTCTCACTTCAACCCTGAAATACAAATTGAAAGGGTATGTAAAACTGTGATGGCCAAAGTGCCTCCATTTTATCCTAGCTCCTCCATGTTAAATGGCCTCCATGGGAACCTGGCATCTATTTTACCCTAGCTCTTCCTTAGGTGGCCTTCATGGGAACCTGACCTTTTGCTGAACTGTTAGCTCTCTGCAAGCCCCACATGGAGCCACCTTCTGTGGGGCAGAACAACTTGCACCTACTGCTGCCAATGATAAATTGCTTTTCTTGAAAAATGTATTAACTGACAGTTCTGTAACAATCTTGTAATTATGATATATACAATTCTATAACAACCTTGTGACTGATGTAATTGCAGTCTTTGCCTATATAAACCCCCTTCTGCCTTGCATTAGGGCTGAGAGTTTTTTGGTGCAGAAAACCCACTCTTGACTGCCGGCTAATAAAGGACTCAGATTGGCATACATTCTGTGTGTGGCAACCGTCCTTCTCATGCCCAGATGAAGTGACCTTCAAGTGGCCAGTGGGGCCCCCACTTCAAAACCACCCCCAAAAAACAACAGGTAAAGTCTCACAGGTGTTATAGCCACCTCATGAATAGTTTTTTCCATTACATACCTTCTTAAATTATCAAGTCAAATAAGGAGACAAGAAGATTTTAACTATTAAACTGGATGTGGTGGTGCACACCTGTAATCCCAGTATTTGGGAGGCTGAGGCTGGGATTGCCAAAGTTGGCTCCCAGCCTGGGCTACATGGTGAGTTCAAGGCCAGCCTGAACTGCATAGTGAGACCCTGTCTCAAAAAACCAAAATAATCTTCTTCCTGACAAGTTAACTTTTCTAAGCTTCAAGCTTCTCACAGTAAAATATGAAAATATCTCTACAAAATTTTTCTGAGGAGTCAATAAAATACCTATTGTTTGATGATAGTGTCCCTGAGGATTCCTTCCTAAACCTTATCTCTGGGAAACTTTATCAATTTCCAGGCCCTTTATTATTTGTGCTGCTCACTCCCAAATCCAGTCTCCAGTCCAGATGGCTCTCTGGAGCTCAAGCCTGGAATATCCAACACCAGGTGGAACAGTCACACCTGAATGTTCCACCAGCTCCTGAGCATAAGTAATCTTTGCTATCTTTAGAAAATTGGTTCCGAGAGCCCTGCCCCAGATTTTAAAGTCCATAATCTATGTACATCCTCCCATGTACTTTTATTTTTTTACTATTTGATTTTTCAGCTAAAATAGCAGCTAATTTCTTGCACATGTTACACTTGGCCCTAACTAAAAATAGAACTAGTCCCAGATGTCATCAGCCAAGAGCAAAGGCCCAGTGGCAAATGTTTGGCAGCAGCCAGGTGGGCTCTCAGCAGTGGTCTAGGCGATGAGATGGTGATGGGCACTGTGCAGCCATGGAGAGCACAGTTCCAGAAAGTGGCAGGCAGTCCAGAATCGTTCAACATTCTGTTCAAAAAGAAATTGCAAGAAAAGAAACACGAGGAACAGAGACCCCAAAATTAAGACACCCTGGTCTAGATTTCAATAAAACTGTACATAAAAATATTTGCAAGGGGTTGGGGATTTAGCTCAAGTGGTATAGCACTTGCCTAGGAAGTGCAAGGCCAAGTTTGATCCCCCCAGTACCTACCCTCTCCCCAAACTGCAAGAGCTGGATGTAGTGACACACAAGTATTAGACAAGCTACTCGGGAGGCTGAAGCAGGACTGCAAGTTGGAGGCCAGCCCTGGGCAATTTAGTAAGACTCTAGGTCTCAAAATAAAAATCAAAGAATGGCTGTGGATGTAGCTCAGTACCCCTTGGATCCTTAGGTTCAATACTCAGTTCCTCATGGGGGTAGGGTAGGAAAGTCAGAGAAATGTGAAAAGATTAGATTTTAGTAACATGGAATTATTTTTAGATTTTCTCTCCCTACCACAAGCCCTATCTCGCCCCATTCCTGGCCCTTCTGCCACAGGGTGATTTTCCAGATTCCAGATTCAGGAATGCCAAAAGATAGGGATTTAGAAGAAAGAAAACCGGACTCTTACTATCTCATGGGATATGACTTGCAAATAAAATGGAACAATCCCTCTCACAATAAGGAGCCAGGCACCATGTCAGGACACTCAAGCAAACCTGGAAGAGTGCAGTGAGAAACAAGATTGAGGCTCTTGCTAAGGGGCAGCTTCACAGCTATGTGGGTGCACCAACTTGGGAGTCCACTATGCCCTCCACCTCAGCCTCCTGGCTAGGTGGCATACAAGCAGGAGGCACTGCACCCAGCTCTGCCATTAATTTTCATATGGCAAAAGCACCATAAACAAAATACTAAAAATCACTTACAGTTAGAGGGATGCAAATAAAAACTATGCTACACCATTTCTTATCCCTCAGGCTGGCAAAAATCTAAAAGTACAACAGACTATGGGAAAACCGTTCTCAGGCATTGCTGGTGGAAATGCAAAGTGGTACCACCCTCTGGAGAGGAATCTGTAATACATAATAATAAAAAAAACTACACATGCAGTTACCCTTTGACCCAGGACTCCTACTTCTAGGAATCCAACTTGAAGATCCACCTACAATATGAAAATATGTGTGCGCAGTTCTTCATTGTTTGTAACTGCAAAATATCAGAAATAACTCAAGTGCCCACAGATAACAAAAAGGTTGAATAAACTGTGGCACATCAAAAAACAAAGTATGATGCAGTTTTTTAGAAAAGGTAAAGATTTTGCTCAACATTGAGCGCTTGCCTAGCAAGCGCAAGGCCGAGTTTGATCCCCAGCACCAACCGCCCAAAAAAACCAAAACCAAGTAGTGGTTTCTAGGATATATTATTCAGTTAAAAAAGCAAAACAAAACAGTGCAAAATACAGGACTTTCATGTTGAGAGATACCATGCAAGGTGTGTTGGCACACACTTGTTATTCTCAGCTACTGGAGAGGCTGAGGGACGATCGCAAGTTCAAGCCCAGCCTGAGCAACATAGTGAGACCATCTCAAAATAAAGGAATAATAAGGAAAGCTGGGGATGTAGCTCAGTAGTACAGCACACTTGGGTTTACACCTCAGTGGAGCAAAGAAGGGAGGGAGGAAGAAAATTAACCTTGACACATTTGAACTACACTGGTTAGGTACTTTGCCCACAACTTTGGTTACTTTTTTCATGGTGAAATTGAGGTTTTTTTAAAAGACAATACCAGAAAAGGTGATATGCCCTTCTTAGTGCACCTTATCAGGGGTGTATGATGTCGATCTTTTACTGGTGATGTTAGTCTTGATCACTTAAAGTGTCTGCCAGGCTTGTTAATGTAAAATGACTCTTTGAGGAGTTATTCTGAGGGTGTGCAAGTATCTCGTTATTTTGCAAACTTACACATACTCATTTTAGCATCGACTGGTGTGGCTCATGCCTGAAACAGTTAAGAGAGACAAGGAAACAGGTTCTCTAACAGATCAGGAGTTATGGCAATACAATATAACATCAGCTCTTTTGTGTGTGTGTGTGCTGGGTGGGGATTGAACTCAGGGTCTTGTGCTTGCTAGGCGACCACTATACCACTTGAATTAAGTCCCCAGACTAATGTTGGATCTTGTATCAAACCCTGTAACTGAAAAGGGACACCAGCAGAACTGGTAAAATGTGAGATTAGTCAATAGTTTAATACTATTTTAGTAATGTCTGTTTGATAATTATGCTATTATATAAAATTAAAAACACTGGTGGAAACTGGGTGAATATATGAGAACTATTTTTACATTTTCATTGTCTAAAATTACTGCAAAATAAAAATTAAAAATATTTTCTAAAAATTATAAATAGTAAAATGTCCTTGCAGAATCAATGACTTTGAGACAGGGGTCTCCTATGTTGCCTGGGGAGGTCTTAGAACTCCTGGGCTCAACTGATCCTCCTGCCTCAGCCTCCGAATAGCTGAGAGCACAGGAATGTGCCCACACTTGCCTTCAATGATATATTTTAAGGTGGTAATTGTATTCAACTCCAACTGAGAGAAATCTAACTTAATAAAATGTTTTTAAGGTTACTTGAAACAACTTTCCATAGTTAAAACACACAGTGAAAACAGTTTATTAAAACTAGTAAAAGATGGATTATTCAATAAATAGTATGGAATTATTAGTCACTTCTACAATTACTATTACATGGAAATATAAAAAACATTCCAGTTTAAAACGACAAATAACTTGCTTGCATTCCTCGCTTACCTTGTTGCCTTCTGCCTATCTGCCATGCCACCCTGCCTCAGACCCAGCTGATTGTGGACTGAAACCTCTACAAACTGTGAGCTAAATAAACCTTTCTTCCCCTAAAAAAAAAAAAAAAAAGACAAATAAAAACGAAAAAATGATACAATTTTACTTTGTGCCTGGCACACTGACAACGCCAAGATAAAATCCAGTATTGCAGTGCTGTGGGAAACAGGATCTCTCGTAAAATGCAGGGCATAAATATAAATTTGAAGAGCAAGTTGCACAGAAATCTAAACTCTATTCAGTTTCACCATGCAGTCCTACCTTTGACAAACAACTGCAGACTTACATGAGAATATTAACTTTAGGGTTGTCTGTAATAGTGAAAATTAGGGGCAATCAACATTTGTGAGCAAGTCCTAACGAAATGTAAAGCAGCACATCCATATGAGATAACATACAGTTATTAGGCAACTCACAATACTGAATCACTCACTCCAACTTTAAATGAGTTTGTGTTAAATTGCTCAAGCTAGGGGTGGTGGTGCCTATCTGTAATCCCAGCACTCTGGAGGCTGAGGCAGATCACTGCAAATTCAAGGCCAGCCTGGGCTTCTCAGCAAGACTGTCTCATCACCATGCCCTCCAAATTAATCACCAAAATGTTAGCTATGGGGTGTCAGTGACTTTTGTTCCTAGAATTTTATAGCTTTTTTTTTTTTTTTACAAGGTCCGGCTATTAAGGCGGTAATTGTATTCAAGGCCCTGTGCTTATGAGGCAGGCACTCTAACCACTGAGCTAAATCCCCAGTCCCCTATTTTTATATTTTTGAGACAGGGTCTTGCCATGTAATTCAGGCTGGCCTCACACTCACTATGTAGCCCAGGCTGGCCTCAAACTCACAGCAATCCTCCTGCCTCAGCCTCCCAAGTGCCAGGATTACAGGTGTGCGCCACTATGCCTAGCCCAGCTTTTATTTTTGTAATTCAAGTTTTAAAGTATTCTCAGTCAAGAAAACAAAAAGATACCCAAAACATAAAGCACTAATATCTTTATTATGGCATAAAGCAGCATTTTATACATTAACCCATTTTACAGTTAAAAACATTTTATGTACAACTGTAGAGAAACCACTGCAGATAGCTCCAAAATAAAAAAAACGGTTGTCATTTAAGTCCATTCAGCTGTCTGATACATAAATTGGAAAATACTTTCTCTGTAGAAAATAGTAAAAATGACGGTTTTCCAGGTTAGCCCAATAAGCCTATTTAAACCAAACAGAAGCTGAATTAGATTTATAAATATGGTTTGAGTTCTGGGATCCAGAAGAAACATTAACTTCATTTACTGAAACGTCCATGTTTTTCTTAAAATCAAATTGTATGAGGCTAAACTGCTATTAATCTTTCCTTCCCACTCTTTATTTATACCAAACCATTCAGTTACTACATCCTTATAAACCATTGAATTCATATCTAAATTTTGCAATATTTTAGTTGCTATTAAAAGCATGCCCAGCATTTGGGAACAAGCAGACTCTAATAAATTACACCCCACAAGGCACATGTGGACAGACTACCATCAAACACTTTCTCCTAATTCCCCGTGGCTTGACAAGACACCATGAGGAATACGAATAAAGCAATGAAAGTGACCAGTGGAAGAAGGAATAAAAGCCAAGAGAATTCCAAGAGGGCAGGAGACACCTGGTCAGGATTCAGGGATAGAACTGAAGTTCAGACAGAAAAAGGGTGTTGCCTCATGATCAGGAGCTGAGTTGACTATCAGGGCCCTTTCTGCAAGGTGATCAAGCAACAGGCAGTCAGGGTTAAAGAGCAGAAATCAGAGCCCAGATTTTAGTTTAAAGTAACTGAATGAAAACGAGACAAACCATGTAGTTTTAACTTTCCTTCAAAGCTTGCCCCAAGATTCCCAGTAGAGCATAACCATACACTTCATCATAAGCCCCCATTCTGCCCATTAGAAGTTAACCTCTTGGTGTATTCAGGACACGTTTAGGTGCTGACATTCTCTTCAGCACCTTCACTTCCCTTAATTCCTTCTTGTTCATCTTCCAATAGGAAGAAGTGGAGCGTAATCATTTAAACTCTATTTAGCCAGCCTCCTTATTTCCAAAGAAAGCTATGGAGCTATCGTATACATCTGCAATTCCTTAAAGTCACTGGCTTCCCATTAAAATATACTACTTGTCTGTCAGGAACTCACTGAAGATTCAATCACCACATGGGAGCTAAACACATATCAAAATGCCAGCAAAAATTACTACAGCTCAATTAGGTTTGAAATGTCGTTTCAGAACACTGCTCTGCATTAATTCTCAGAAGACATGTTAAAGGGCCACATGAGGAACTGTTTGGCAGGAGGCCAAGGAATGCCAATTATAGACGAAAGCCCTGGCTTTCAAAGGATGAAGTGGTCCTCCAGAGAATGCTGCCTTCCTGAGGCGTGTACTGTGGGAAAGGACACTACAGAGACACTCTGGGGGCTGGGGATGTAGCTTAGGGGTAGGGCACATGCTTCACATGTGCGAGGCCCTGGGTTCAATGCCCAGTACTACAAAAAATAAAAAAGATTAACTTACAAGTATAGTATAGGTAGATATGTGCTTGATTTTCTCTCATAATCTAGATGATATATTAGAATAAAGATGTAATGAAATCATATTCCCTTTCAAATGAAAACCTGATAAAAAGAAGTAGCAATAGTTACAAAGGACAATGATCAGATGAAATAATTTAGGCAAACCCTGTTCCTCTGCAAGGCCTGGGGACTGGCCATGTGGTCAAAAGGAAGCACAATGTGGTTTTAACTGTGTGAAAAATAGCATTCAGTTCCATGTTGCCAAACATCGTTCCATTTCTGCCATATAAATCCTCTACTTCTCATCACTGACTGAATGCTTTATTAAAACTCCGCTTCTGGCCTTTGTTTTGGGATCTGTTACTTTTATTGCCACCTCCCGATCGCTGTCCCCTGAAGTTTCTGCTTCCTCCACGCTGGCCCCTGAAGCCTCTGCTTCCATCTCGCTGGCCTCTGAAGCCACGGCCACCTTCCCGACCTCTGGGGCCTCGAAATCCTTCCGGTGGTCCTTCCAGTTCCGGCTGCTCTGTGGCCACAGTGAGCTGCCAGCGTCTCGAATCATGCCATTTCTCCTATTGAGAGAAAGTTTGGTTTTCATCTGCTTTGATTTTAACTAAAGTTGGTTTAAGAGGCATGAGGAAAAACATTTCTGTTGCTATTTCCCCAAAGAACAAGCAATTTGGTACCTCAAGTGCTTTTTTTTGGTGCTGGGGACCGAACTCAGGGCCTTGTGCTTGCAAGGCGAGCACTCTAACCACTGAGCTAAATCACCAGACCCCTTGTTTTGGTTTTTGAGACAGGCTCTCACTACATAGTTCAGGCTGGTCTTTCTCGAACTCAATATGTAGACTAGGGACTAGAACTCACTATATAGGCCTGGATGCAACTATGTTTGGCAACATGTAGTATTGGCTGGAAGGTGATGCTCCTTCCTCAGCCTCCCAAGTGCTGGGATGACAGGCGTGTGACACCATGACTGGCTTCAAATGCTTTAAAAGGTAACTGATTCAAAATAACAATGATAAATGCCAGACATAGTGGCGCATGCCCATAATCCCAGCACATGGGAGGCAGAAGCAGGAGGATCGCTGCAAGTTTGAGGCCAGCCTGGGCTACACAGTGAGTTCAAGGCCAGCCTGAACTATAGGGAGACCTTTTCTCAAAAAACCAAAACAAAGAAACAAACAAACAAACAAACAAGCAAATAAATGACTCTCATGGCCCAAACCCAGTGCCACTGCCATGTGGGAAAATAGCTTCACTAGGAGGTAGCCCTCATCTCTACTGCTTTGTTCAATTAAATTGCTATAGGATCTCTAGAGCTGTCAGAGCTCATGAAATATGTCATGTACAGTTGCATATCCCACAGCAGTACTGAATAAAGATGTCTAGAATAAAAAGGAGAAGAAAAACAAACACACACACACACACACACACACAAAACCACAACAAAATTTGAGTAGTCAGCTGTCTTTTAGAAAAGGAAGGCGCTGGGGATTTAGTTCAGTGGTTAGAGTGCTTGCTTTAGCAAGTGCAAGGCCCTGAGTCCAATTCCCGGAACAAAAAAAAAAGCCCCAAGAAAAAGGACTAGAACCACTTGCTGTGTCCTACTCTGTATTTTCATAATGAACATTTTCTAATTTAGGTATGTTAACTTTAAAATCCAAGAGAAAAATACCTGTATTTCTGTGACTGCAGCAGTACGGACATCAAAACAAACACCCTAGAAATCAAAGCAAATGGCAGTTAATCCAACCAACACACATTAAGTGATACAATAAAACATCGACTATTATGGGGGGAAAAACTCACCAGGTATTAATTTTAGATGAACTTTAACTCAAAGCCAATACATTATAGCTCCCAAAATCACAACAGCCAAAAGTCAAGGAATATTTTTAAAGTCTTAGAACGATTTGGATCCTATTATAGATATTCTTGGCTCTGTACTAACCCTCAAGTAGCTATCAACTACTTTTTTTTTTTAATAAAGAGAAAAAGTTTATTTTGGACAAGGGCTCCAGATACAGTGAGAAGTTTCCCTGTAAGATAGGAATCCAGAGCACCACCATATGGACCCCTCTGAGTAGTGGGGACAGGCTATTCGTTCATCTCACAGCTAAGGAAGGAGAGGCTAGCTGCCTTGTCTAAGGCCCCATGTTAGGTGGAGAGGATCTCTACAATCTGGTAAATATAGGACGCAATCTTTGATACTAAGTACTTCCTTTCCTTGCTGCCACTAGCTATAGGATTCTCACCCAACAATCTCCCCAATTATAACCTGGGTGCATCAGGTACTGATCGATTCTGCCATTCCTAGGACCCTTCATTCACATATGAAGCATTTAAGTGTATAATACCAGGCATTCATTCCCCAGGACACACAGATAACTAGACAGCAGTTTGCCCTTGAGCAGGTCACAGTACTCTAGATGCTCTCGGTAAGCAAACAGTCAGCTAAAATGTGCCAGAATGAATATTAGAAGTCCTAACAATTTTAAAGTACAAACAAAGATGACCCTGACTCTGCCTGGTAAAACCAGAGAAGCTTCACAGGAAGACTAAAAATTAAAGATTTAAAGTTAAGGAAAGAAAGGCCAATGTGGAGGGCAAAATACTACAAATAGTGGGTTAGGCCTGCACTCTGGATGAGAAACCACGGTGTTCTTTGCAAGACTGGAGACAAGGGCGTTGGTGGTGATGAGAGCTGAAGTTGGCAAGAGGGGCAGACTTACCTTCAACCCACTTAAAGACAGCTCACTGCCTGTCTTGAGCACACTGTTTACCTCCCCAAGCAATTCCACATCACCCTTGGGACAAACTTGATACCCTTCAAGGGTCCCACAAAGTCAGAACGACTTTCATAGTACTAGGCAGGCATTATCTGCCCTTTTAACTCTCATTCTCTTACAAAGGTAGAATGAAGCTTCCCAGGTTGAGAAAGTAAAGACTTTAAATCTTGAACTTGAATCAAGATTCTGAATTATGTTACCTGATTAGTCATATAGGTAGAGATATCAGGCAAGTGGCTGGACCTGCAAGCCTGGCACTGTATGCACAATGATTTGGATTGGACACAGAATAGCTATGAGAAACCAAGTGGCAACTCAGGACCATCAAAGAGACCACCTAGTGACAACCAGAGTGAAAACATGCACCATTCCTGCTGCGCAGGGAGGGGACACCATCCTGTTTTCCTGCCCACAATGAGCTACTGAACCAAAGGGAGGTCACAACAGAGTGTACAGCCTTACCAGCTTGCCTTTGAGAAAGACCATTCCCTTCACTTTGGAATCAATATCCTCACCCAGCTGCTCCTTAAGTTCCTTCCAAGCATAACTAATGTTTGGCATTTCAATTGAGCATCGCAAGATCATGGTCACAAAACCCTTATGGAAGAAAGAGGAACAAAATTAAAGTCTTATAAACAAGCCTACATTATAAACACTCTCACAATTCTACAGTATTTCTGGAAAAGTTCTAAAAAAAGCATATAAAACACACATGCACACACATTTTTGTACACGTAAAACTAAGGAACTCAGTAAGACTGATGAATTTTATTGATTTCAATATCCTGGTTGTGAATTCTAAAATATTATCATTGAGGAAAACTGGGCAGAGCATACAGGGATCTTTATATATTAAGTCTTTCAACTGCATGTCAATTTACAATTATCTCAATAAAAATTTCAAAACTTCAATCTATACAAAGGAAATAAAAGCATACACCTTCCATGCTGGCAAAATGATGTACCATTCATTTGTAATGTGTTTGGTGTTCAACTTAGTGCACGTTTTAAGAATACATTCAGAGGGTTGGGGATTTAGCTCAGTGGCAGAGCGCTTGCCTAGCAAGTACAAGGCTCTGAGTTCAATCCCCAGCACCAAAAAAAAAAACAAAAAAAAAAAAACCCAAAACCGAAACCAAAAAAACCCCACAAAGGTTGCAACCATCACCACTACCTGCAATTCTAGAACACTTTATCACTTCATCCCCACAAACAGAAAGCCTGTATGTCCACCTACAGTCACTACCAATCCTCCTTTCACCAAATTCCTGGCAACTGTGAATCTATTCTGTCTCTATGTATTTTAAATTAGGAAAATAGTACAATACCATTAGCACCTTCTTGAGAAAGTGAAAACTAGGAATCCTTACAAACACCGCTTAAACCCCAAATGATGAAGTGTAGAAACTTACTGCCTCTGAGTTGATCAGGGAGCGCTGGTCTACTGATGTGGCACCTGAAATGTGGGCCAGCGCTGCTGCCAAGGCCTCCACAGCTCCCTTCTCCTCTATCAGCTTCTCGGCTGACTGTTTGAAGTGGCCAATGGCAGTAGGAGGCACAGAATCCAAAAGCCTGGTTTGGTTGACAGTATAGTATTTGTTAAGGAGAAAGATCAGCAGACATATAATATATAACAAGTACTAGTAATTTTAAACTATGCATTAATACAGTCTCATTATAAACAGATAATGTGTCATGGTGTCATTGAAAGCAATGATATGGTTGTATGTGGTGGGGAATGCCTAGAATCCCAGCAGTTACAAGGCTGAGGCAAGAGGAATTAAGTTGAATATAAGGCATATAGGAATGGATATGAGCAAAGTATATGCATTGAACGCCCCAAAATACGAAATTAGGATGAAGGATGGGGCAAGGTGGTGATGGGGAGGTGAAAGTGATCAAAGTACACTATGTGTATGTGCAAATCTGGCAAAATGAAACCATTAATCTGTACAACCAATAAGAAAAAAAGCATGCCATGCTAAAATAAATTTGAAAAACACCAAGCTAAAAATTTTCATCTGCAGGCTACCATGGCCTTCCTCACGGTAGCCCGCCCTGTGTTCCTCATGGTGTACTTTTTGTCTTCTTTTACTGGGCCCAAAGTTCACACTGCAAAGCCAATTTTTCTCTTGCCCTTCACTTTTACTTTTTCAAATAAACTTTGTCACCATTTAAAAAAACTTCATTTGCAGAATATTACAAAGCTCTTATTAATTAATGTGCCACTATTCAGCATTTCCTTTCATCATGGACTCCCTCTGCCTGTTTCTTTTTGAGATGGTCTCAATTTGTAGTTCAGGCTGGCCTCAAACTCACAGCAATCCTCCTGCCTCAGCCTCGTAAGTGCTGGGATTATGGGTGTGTGCCACCAAGCCTGGCTTCTGCCTATTTTTAAAATTTACAATGGACGTATTTAAAATAATAGATCTACAGACCAAATGATAGTTCCCTTAGCACTGGGAACTGAACCCAGGGCCTTTGTACTGAGCTATCCATAGCCCTTTATTTTTTAATTTTTGAGAAAGGGTCTCATAACTTGCCCAAAGGTAGGCCTCAAACTCGCGATCCTGTCTCGGCCTCCCACAGTGCTGAGATTACAAACATGTACCACTATACCTGGCTCCAAGACTTGACTCTAGTCAACACTAAACTGCACACACAAATTTCAACTCCACGATTACTTCTGTGCCTTCTTCCCCCTTTTCTTGAATAACCTTTTCAGATACGACTCAAGGCAGCATTTATGCTCACATATCTTGCCCTCTGTGAAGGCAAGAGGCAAGACCTAATGCTTCTGGCCAGGTCCGGTGCTCTCTTAACACAAACAACCTGTCATCACAGAGGTTCTCAGGAAGCCTTTTTAACATGGGTATTTCACACATCTGTAATAGTAAATGTGCAAAGCACTCTAAGAATGACTCTCACACTCAGTAACTCCTCAGCAGGGGATGTAGCCCACCACTAAGAGGTGTATGGAAAACGGTTTTTGGTTTTCATAATGCCACCTCCAAGAGTATGCTGTACAGAGATACCAAGAGTCAGGGATCCAACACAGCTAAATATCCCTCCGTGTATAGGGCAATCCCACACAATAATGTTCTTGTTCTCAATGCCTGTAATACCTACACTGACAAACACTGTTAATTAACCCACTCCTTACCACCCAGATATTCACTAGAGCATGAAAGAAATGATCAAGCCCGGTATGGTGCCCCACGCCTATAATCCCAGCTATCTGCAAGGCTGACAGGATCACAAATTCAAGGCCAGCCTGGACAACTTGGTGAGATGCTGCCTCATAATAAAAATTTTTAAAAGGGCTGGAAATGTAGCACGCATGAGGCCCTGAGTAGTACTACTGAAAAAAAAAAAATCAGTTTTTATTCTACCATGTTGGGGACTGACTTAAATGAAGATCTGAAACAGAATCTGTGATCTGTCACATCTGAGACACCATTCCTTAAGCTGTCTAAAACAAACCATATTGATAGGGCAGAGATGAAGAAAAATGAGGACATCTGCACCATCAAATTCCACCTAAACAGTCTGAGTATTTTTAGGTAATCAGGTTATCAACTGTTAGAAATATCAAATAAAGAAAATAAACTCTGATCTCTAGCACTGCAAAGAAAAAGAAATTATTTAAAAGGTCAAATCTGTGCTGCACAGACATTCAGTACACAGAACAAGCACTACAGCAGCCTTCAGTGATCACAGGGAACATACCTGATAGCATCTTTGCTAGAAGCTTTTATTATTTCTGTTGGAGAAGGAACACCTATTCGTTTAAATTTAATTCCCTACAAAAAAAAACCCATAATTTAATGTATAATGGCCAATCATTTCAGTCAAGATTAGTAAGGCCCTAATATTTTTATATCTATGAAACACTGTACTTGTTACATTGAAAATAAGCTATTACACTAAATAAGCTTCTAATCTTAGATGTACGTACAATTGGACAGACAGTACACAGAGTTCCAGGATAGTGCACACCAAGTTCCAGCTATCCACACCTTATGTTACCAAAGTACATTTGTTACAATGAAGAAATCAAAACTGTTATACTTAGACTGGCTTTATGGGCTCTGATGAAGAATTCTCTGATTACCTGGCCCAGGTGATGTTCACTGGGCTGTGCACTGTAAAGTCCTCACTGCCCACCACACTGTGTAATGGAAGTAGTTGCTAAGTGAAGTCCACTCTAAGGCCAGGGGGAGGTTAAGCTGCACCTCCTGGAGAAGGAAGTATCTACACACGTTGCTAAAATTCTGTAAGGAAAATTAGTCTCTCCGTTCTCTCATCCTTTTGGTTTTGAAACAATTCCTAACCCTTCTAATCTGATTAAATATTTTTGGTATGTTCATATTATTGTCTGAAAATTACTTTCAACATTGAAAACCAAACTGCTTTTTTCAAATAAAAAGTTTCTTTAAAGTGAGCCTTATATCATAGGAAAACATATAAACAACATACAAATGTAACGAGCTTTCAGCCATGGCTACATGCTAGAAATAAAAATAACAGTAAAAATTGAAAAAAGAACTCAAAGACTGACTTTAGAATGCAACAAAGGGGCTGGGGATTTAGCTCAGCGGTTAGAGTGCTTGCCTCGCAAGTGCAAGGCCCTGAGTTCGATCCCCAGCACCAAAAAAAAAAAAAAAAAAAAAAAAGAACACAACATAATTGACAAATAAAAGGAAAACCATTTTACCGCTTTCTGCTCCACTTGTACTAACTGATATTCTTCCTTGTGCTGATAAAAGCAGATGCAAACCCCTGTCCTTCCAGCTCTACCCGTCCGACCAGAGCGATGAATGTAGGACTCTACATCCTAGCAAGCAAAGAACACAGGAGTGATAGAACAGAAGTGCACATCTGAGCAGCCCAGATACCCAGTGAGGACCAACTGTGAAGGCATGAGGGAGGACACTAGCACTTCCAGCAATCTGCAAACAGCACTGTCTCCAAACAGCACTTGCACTTCAAGTAGCCATAAGACGTTTTTAAAAAGAGTTAATTTTAACAGTGTATTTAACTACATATATCTAAAGTCTTATTTCAATATGCTACCTATAGAAATACAAGTTAACAACAAGGCTTTTTTTTTTTTCCTAGTTAAGACAAAAGTCTCACTGGCTTTAAACTTGAGATCCTCCTGTCTCAGCCTCAAGTGCTGAGATTATAGGCATGTGCCACCATGCCTGGCTCCCAATTAAAATCCAGCTTCCAAATGAGATATCCTTTTTCATAAGTCTTCAAAGCTCAGAATTCATAATAAAAAGTACCATTCAAAAATCTTAAAAAAAAAAAAGGGGGCTGGGGATTTAGCTCAGTGATTAGAGTGCTTGCCTTGCAAGCTCAAGGCCCTGAGTACGATCCCCGGCACCACAAAAAAAAAAAAAAAGGCTTAAAATCCAGTGTGTATTTTACACTTAAAACACATGTCAATTAGACTACCCACATTTCAAGTGGTCAACAGCTATGTGAGGCAAGAGGTTACCATATAGGGTAGCATAAGTCTACAGGCTCTGAAGCAGTGTCTGTCACATACTCATGGGACTATCTTTTTAAAATTGATGAGGGGTAAGGATACAGCTCAGTGCTACAGTGCTTTCCTAGCATGAGTGAGGCACTGGGTTTAATTTAAAAAACGAAAGATTAATTCAGTCAGGCCTGGATGCACACACCCATAATCCCAGCACAGGAGAGGCTGAGGCAGGAGGATCACCCTGCGTTCAAGGCCAGCCTGGGCTACATAGCAAGTTCAAAGCCAGCCTGAACCACATAGCAAGACCCTGGCTCAAAAAAAAAAAAAAAAAAAAAAAGATGAATTCATAGTAATCAGGTATTTTTTCTATCACTGTAAAACTTGGGGTAGAGAGGGGCAGTACCCAAGACTGAACCAACAGAAGCACTAAGCTTCCCTTTTTAATGATCTGTAGCCCCTTTTAAAGATTTTTTAAATTGAGATAGTCTAAATTGTCCAGGCTGGCCTGGAACTTTCGATTCTCCTGCCTGAGTCTCCTAAAATGTTGGGATTACAGCCATGCGTCACCATACTCTGCTTGAAAGCAACTTTTTTTTTTTGAAAGCGACTTTTAATCATGAGTGATTTGCCAATTTGGGGGAAAGTTACGGAATATTCACAGTGGCAGTGATGAGAACAGACTCGTTCAGACTGACTTCTATTTATGTAAGTACCACCCACCTCACATAAACTGCTTTAGGGCTCTCCCCAACAGATTCCATAATCCACAAACTTCAGCAGCTAGGACCACAGAGGTTGCTGAGTCTAGGTCTCTTTCTCTCATCCATTCCAGCTCATAGATTTGCATATCCTACACCTACCCCCCACCCATGCTCTACAGACTTCAAGGCCCCACTCAAAAAAGTACAATCTCTATGAAGCCTCCCAGCATGGCTTGCACCAGAAGCCATCTTTCTAGTCTCTGACCAGTCAGCTGTCAGTTCTGAGGGAGGGTCTCACACAACAGGTCCCTTTTCAAAAATCATCCTTATATCCTAGCACTCAAGAGATTACTACTACTAAGCACATGTAAATAAATACAACAATTTTGCTTTAATACCCAAAAGGATCAAAATAAAATCTAGGTATAAAATATATGCCCATTGGGGATTTAGCTTAATGATTAGAGTGCTTGCCTGGCAAGCACAAGGCCCTGAGTTCGATCCCCAGCACCAAAAAATGAAAAAAAACAAAACAAACAAAAAAACCGTACCTTTGGTGGACAGCTTTGCACGACCAAATCAACCTCAGGGATATCTAATCCACGTGCAGCAACGTTGGTTGCCACCATAACTCCAAAATCACCATTTCTAAAACCTTTCAGGGTGATTTCCCTTTGCTTCTGTGGAATGTCTCCGTGTAATGACTGAGCATCCTGCCAAAGAAATAAATTGGCCTAAAAATACCAGATCCAACAATACATTCTCAATTAGTCCTATAAAAGAGACTCATATTTTGGTGATATTCCGGCTAAAAATATTACAAAAGGAGAAAATAAAAAAAACATATGTTTTCTTACATGTTCCTTTTCTTACCTCCAAATTATTTCCAAATCCTCAGCCATTAAATTTAACGGTACTCATGAAGGTTGAGAACACCACATAAAAGAGTGTGTAACCCTAAACTGTCAGCAGAGCTTCAGGTGCATGTCACCCTTTCCTCACCTGTAGGGTAATGCTGATGTAGATTAGGTAACCCCTAACATGCATACTTAGAAACAAACTGCAAGTACTGGACTAATGAAAAACATACTGAAGGTGACAACAGTCTGTTGATGCCTCAGCTTCTCAGGAATGAGAAGGACCAACCTGCTTTATTGACGCATTCTGTGACAGCTCCTGGGCTTCTTTCTTCGTTTCACAGAAGACAATAGTGCGCCCTTGATGGCCACTGTACACTCGGATCACATCCCCAATAACTGCTGCCCTCTGGGTCCAGTGGCACTTGATAGCCAGATGCTTTTGAGAAGAAACAGCGCCTGTTTAGCAAAGCCTTGCAGGAACCTATAATGACCTGATCAACTCTAACATTCTACTGTCTGGGTACAGAAAAACAACTGCTCAAGCCTGACAGAGCAGACTGCTGCCATCACTGTTTAGAGAAAAAAGAAGACAACTACAGTGATACCTCAGTTATTGAATGGCTCCAAGCTTGATTGTAACTGTGGCTCCAAAGAAAGTTAGTGATACTAACAGTAAAACTAAAAGGAAAACTGTAAGAACCACGATAGCATTGAAGAAATCATTGCAAAATTTTCTGGAAAAATGAATTTTTAAGTGTAATATTTGGGCCTCAGAACCAATTAATTAAGAAACAAGATATATCATGTACAGGTACAAATTCCCTATGATGAATGTTATCATTACATATATCTAAAATGTAACTCCCCCCAAAAAACCCATTTAATTGGTTTTCTATTTTTTTTTTTTGGTTTTCTATTATTTCTTATAGGAAAAATACATTCAGTTCTTGAACTTGTCAGTGCTCGAACACAAATATAGAATAAACTGAGATCAACAACCAAGGTATCATTGTAAATACACCATTCATGTAAAAAGCAACATTATCTGTCTCCTTGAATTTCTCCCCCTTATCCAAAGACCGCAAGGTTTCTTTATTTTCTGATATAACCAGAAAACAAGAAGAAAAAAATGCCATTCCCCAGATTCCTACAGGATATCAAGTATATGACACAAAAAATTTCTGTACATTCTGCCCCTTTATCCACATAAAAGTATTATCTGCAGTCAGTTACTGTACAGGTCTGCTCCTTGGGTGAAATGAATTCATCTAGGTACCGGACCCTAAGATGAAAACAGCCACAAGAAAAGGCATTAGATTTCCCTGCTGCCCACTAGTGTTTCAGTTCTCAGTGTAACTTCTTTGTTTATTTAATTCAGGCGTATTTAAGGTTCCGAATGATTCTGAAATCAGGCTACCAGATGATAAATTTTAGAAAACACAGACACCATATGAAAATCAAATAGAAATATATCTTTACTTGGCTCTTCATGTGGATTTAATATTGCACTTAACTGGAAAAAGAGCTTGGATTTATTTGCCAGTCTTAATACTTAATTAGACAGGAAACAAATATTAACAAATTTTAGACTAACTCCGGCAACTAAATGAATCATTTACCTCCACAGTTATTGCTGTTTTCTGAGTCTTTTTACCAATCAGGTCCACCTGCTCATATGTAGATTTCATGTATTTCTTAGCAACATTAAATACCCAACTTGGGCAAGTTGCAGAAAAAAGCAATGTTTGTGGATTGTCTTCAGAATCTTTGGAGGGGAAAAAAAAGTCAGCATGAATAATTCAAGCAAGCCTACAGAGTATTTCACCTCACTTAGTACTTCCAGAGTTTACCAACATTCATCAGCAACCTTGAGGCCAAGTCATGAATTGAGGACACAAAATACAACACACAGAAGATTCTCAATGGGGAAAGAAATACTCAAATAATTTATGTAAAGGACCCCTGAAAACAGGGTGCAGTGTCACATATCTATAACCTCAGCTACTAAGAAGGTTGAAGCAGGACTGCAAAGTTAAGCCCAGACTACCCAATTTAGCAAGACCTTGTCTCAAAATAAGAAATGGCTGGAAATGTAGCCCAATGTGAAGACATGGGTTCAATCCCCAGGACCACATATTAAAAAGAACCCTTGAGGGGATAGGGACAGGGATTTAGCTCTGCAGTAGAGCACTTGCCGCAAGGCCCTGAGTTCGATCTCCAGCACCCAAAAAACAAACAAAAAGAACCCCTGAAATAGTGAAAGTAACTTAAACTTATTTTACATCTATTAACCAATCAGTAAAGATCTTCTAATCGCTTCTCGGCCTTTTGGCTAAGTTCAGGGTAGTAAAGATCTTCTAAGCAAATAACCTATTAACAAAAGCCACAAATTCTATAACCACTTTACACTCCTCAGTATTTTCTTAGTATTTTATGAATTCAGAAACCGGATTTATTTGTTGAGGTCAGTTACTATTTTTGTTTGCCTGCCCTTAAGAGTACCATTGCATTCCAATACATTTCAAATGGCACTGTGAAAAACTCAGTAAAATATTAGAAGCACAAACCATTACCACCTTTTTCCTTGGGCTGTTGGGGGTCGCCTGGGGATTGAACACAGGCCCTCATGCATACAAAGCAAGTGCTCTACCACTGAGCCACATCCCTAGCTGCTATTTACAACTTTTTGGGGGGCAGTACTGGGGATCACACTCAGGGCCTTGTGCTTGCTAGGCAAGAGCTCTACCACTGAGCTAAATCCCCAAACCTGCTATTTACAACTTTTAACTAAGTAATTCTACTTCTGGAAATCGAAAGAACCAATTCTACATATTGAGGTGAGAAAATCTACCTGCATAAAAGTGACTATAAACAAAATTATTTATGTGGGATTAAAAAAAAAACAGGCAGGTGGTGGAATCACTGTCACCTTTCAGAGTATCGTGTTAAATAACATACATTTGAAACATTGGGAATACACCAAAAGCAATGCATACCAAGCTGAGAGAATATATAATTTTTCTTTTACTTTTCCATGTTTTCTCCATTGTAGTTAGGTAATAAATCATGACTTTTTAAAAAAACTGCCAGGCTTTCCTGAATAAAATTAAGCCCCCTTCCAATTTCCTAAGGCTTTATTTATCTCCTAGAAGATTACTTCATCACCACCCTCCCTTTGGTCCCTTCTATCAATTCCTTGATTTGGGGGTTTACCTTTTTTATATGCCACACATAAAATCTCTTCCACTTGATCAGCAAAACCCATATCCAACATCTGGTCAACTTCATCCAGGACAACATGCTTAAGTTTGGAGAGATCCAGCTTGCCATTCTGTAGGTGGTCTTTGATTCGACCTGGAGTCCCAACCAGGATATCAATCCCATTCCGCATTCGTTCAACTGTAAAGAAAACCAATAAAAAGATTTGTTGTTTTACACTAATTCCTTTTGCAGTCTAGGGTATCACTTGAATGTATTTTCATTTATTGGCAGGGGTGGGGGGGGCAGTTTGCGACAAGGTCTTGCCATGTAGTCCAGGATGGCTTTGAACTTACTATGTAGCCCAGGCTGGCCTCAAACTTGTGATGATCCTCCCGCCTCAGCCTCCTGAGTGCTGGGATTACAAGCACGTACCATCACACTCAGCTTGTATTTTCATTTAAAACACTTACTGGACAGCTACAAAGTAATACTCTAAAAAGACACTAAAGGTGCTCCCAATCCAGTGAGCAAAATATGTAAGAAGTGACACTCCAGTGTATTAAATGACATAATAGGAAAATGCACCATTGTGGGGAATGGTAGCATCAGGAAAGAAAAGATTCCCTTGGCTGGCAGAAAGTCTCAAAGTTGCAGAGTAAAAATAAGAAAATTAGTCAAACAGACTAAAAGGGCAAATATTCTAATGAGGTACAAAAACATTTGGGAAAACAGAGGCTTTCAACATAACTGGAATGAGATGGTTATAATGCAACTTTTTTGAGCTGCTATTGTAGCCCAGGGATCATACTATGCACTTCACATATATTATCCAATTTAATTCTCACAACATCCCTGCACGGTGTATTCAGTAGTTCTCTTTTATAGACAGGAAAACTAAAACAGAAAAAAAATAAGCAACTTGCGCATAAAGTCACACAACTACTGAGCAGAGTCTAGATTCAAACTCAGGCTTTTGCACAAAGGCCCAGGTTTATTCTACCAAAGTTGGATAAGCTCTACATTCCAATCGTGACACTTTAATATCTTCCATCCTTTCATAACCACTCTACATAGTAACTGCAAGGTCCTAACTAGTAAGTAATACTGGGGTGAGGCCTGTAACATTAGGTGTTTGCCCTCTAGTTAACAGAAAGTGCACCTGAAGCCAAGAAAGAAGCACGCAAAAAAAAGGAGACAGAGATGGACAGGAATAAAGAGTAACCTTGAATTCTGACTTTCTCATTTCCAGGGCTCTAGTAGACTCTGTCTGCTTGAGCTCAACAAGAGACCGTTGCAGTCTTTAGGTGAATACTGACAGGTAATGCAGAAGCTCAAAGAACCACTTACAGGATTTAGCCAGCATCACTCAGGACTATGTTCTCTACCATCTTTAAACAGTAACGGCAAAAAGAAACACCAGGTAAAGAAGACAGATGCCAAGGAATTCACTCATAACATCCAAAACAACAGATGCCATTTTCCTTCCCCTACTTTTGAACTTACTTACTTTGACCTCCGTATGGAGTTCCACCATAAAAACAAGCCACTGCCAGCTTTTTCGTGATGTCACTGAAGTCTCTGCTTACTTGATTTGCTAACTCCCTTGTAGGCGCAAGAACAAGTACCTGAAAGAGAAAAACCACTGAATTCCAAGTATTGGGCAGTGTGTATTTCTTAATTACTTTGGAATTGACCTGAAATTTCAACTCAACATACTCATTCTGAAATATTTCAAAAGCATCTGGAGGTTGGGGATTTAGCTCAGTGATGGAGCGCTTGCCTAGTAAGCACAAGGCTCTGAGTTTGATTCCTAGCATCCAAACAACCCATCTGTTCCAGGCTTTGCAATGTGCTCTGCGTGTAAGGGTCATAAGTATAATACAGGTCCTGATAAACATACTCAAAAGAAAATCTGGTGACCATACCAGTCAGAAGAGAAGTTAAGTACCCAAAGTACCCAAATATGTGCTGCCCAGCAGGGCTTCATGGAGCAGCTTAGAGGAACTGCATAAAGCTTCAAGGAGCAGCATTTCAGGAAAAGAACAACCCAAGCAAGCAGCTATACTGATGATGATAACAACTAGTATTTGTGTTTTACTGTGTCTTGGACCCTACTTTATATACATATAATTCTACAACAATCTTTTGAAGTAGATTTTTTTTCTCATATACACATTCTTTTATGATAGGCCAGAACATCTACATTATCCCAACAATACAAAAAGAAGACATGCAAATTAGTATTAAGGGACTTCCTTTCCTAATATTATAACCTAAGTATGTGTATATATATTTAAATCCTTTTATTTCCATTCCATGCTCTGGCTGAATTTTATTAGTATCTGCCTTTCTTAATCTGAAAAGCATCACTACCCTGTCACTCAAGCCAAACCTCTGTCTTCCTCCTTTACCAGCCCCTCCACGTCTTCTCATGAACTGTTAGCAAGACATCCTCCTGTATTTCTCTGGAATTAATCTCTTCTTCATTAGTGTTCCCTTTTGCAATTCCATTTCTTCCTAAATGTGGCACATGACTGTAACTGCTCTGTCACAGTTTTTTCTTCGGTCAGTGGCAATAGCTTGCCTGCTGAATCAGGATGATTAATCTTGATTTCATACTCCAGTCTGTACTGAATGTAATCCAGATCAGAGTCTGCTTTCTGGAACATGAGTTCCAGCTTATCGGCCTCAGCCTGCATGCTGAATAGTTCGGATACTTTAGCCAGGCTCCAGAACCTATAGTTGGAGAACTCCTCTACTCAAAATACTTTCTCTCTCTAGGCAAAAATTGGCAAAAATATTTAACCAAACCTGTGAGCCCCAAGTACACCCAAAAGTTCAAAGGGAATATGATGAACATTAATAGTACAATTGGATCACAAACATGGGACAGATCACAATACTTTAACTGCAGATAAAGAATCACAGTAAACACAATGGGGACTTTAAAGGGAACCCAAATTAAATAGTAAGGCACAGAAACCAGGCCCCCAAGATGTTTTATCTGTGCTGACATCTGCATTTTGGATAGTTACCTGGGGCGCACGGCCTCTCTTTCTGTCTTGCAGCTGCCCCTGAAGTTTCTCTATCAAAGGAATGGCAAAGGAGAACGTCTTCCCCGTGCCTGTCCGCGCCTGTGCAATTAAGTCTTTCCCACTATACACATGGTGAAAGGTCTTTGCTTGTATAGGAAACAGGAAGTTCACCCCGCGAGCTGTGGATAAATCAACTATGTTATCTGATATTGCAATTCTTTTGGGGGAGGGGCGTTGTATGTGCTGGGAATCAAACCCAGGGCTTTCTGCACACTAAGAGTACAACCTGCCACCGAGTTATGCTCCCAACCCTGACAAGTGCAATTTCTGACATGCTAGCACACCCAGGGACTGAAGCATAATCATGTTTCTAGTCCTGCAGAATACAGAAATTCTGCTTTTTGGTCAACATCTACAAATACATTCTGGTCAAATTTGTCTAAATGAAAAATATTAAACTTTAAAGTGTTACAGTAAGTACTTATTATCTTAAGAAATTAAATCACTTATCCTAAAATTTCAGGACTGTATGAACCTTAAAATCTGCTGCTTTGCAATCCAGACTGTTCTGCACCTGGTTCAGAAAATACCTAGTGAAACATCTTGGACTACATAAGCTGATTCATATGCAGACTGCTAAGATAAGTTCTGGGTCAACCTGGTACCACTAACCCAGAGGTGACCCACGTATAAGAAAGCATTAACACGGCACTAACTAACTGGTTAATATCACCAGCATTATCAGTCATTACACTTCAGAATCTAGAATAAATTTTAATCTTGAGGCAGCTAAGGCTATCACTATCGCAGTCCTATTCTGAATATCCTGGTCTAATTCATTATATGGTTGCATATATTTTTCTAACGTAAGAATGTGCCCTGGTTCATCTGAACGAAAATGCTAAAATACTTCCAGATAATATGTTCTCTAACATTACATAATATTTCTAAGAATATTACCTTTGAGAAGCTTAACAGTCTCTTCAGATATGGGAAAATTAGAGAAAGCGCCTTCTTTTTGTTCCACAGGTATTTCCTATCAAGCAAAGGACCACAGAAGGAAATCAGTAACATACAGATTAATAAAAAAAGGCCCTGTGAGAAAGAAACAACCTATTCTAAAACAACTCTTCTAAACACATCAATTTAAAAATCAACCAAAAACATAGCTGGGTGTGGGGGTACACACCTGTAATCCCAGCACTCAGGAGACTGAGGCAGGAGGAGCACCATGAGTTCAAGGCCAGCCTGGACTACATAGTGAGTTAAAAGCCAGTCTAGAATACATAGCAAGACTTTGTCTCCAAACAACAACAACAAATCAACCAAAAAGACACTGAATTTTGGTATACGTCAAGATCTGAAAAATGAAAACATATTGCTGTAATTTATAAAACACTTTCAAAAAAATTGTAGCAAATACATAGCATATATATACTATGTGTGACTAGTAAAGAAAGATTTTGGTTTCAGCTAAGAACAACCCTTGCCAGGCATGATGGTGCATGTCTCTAATCCCAGTACTCAGGAAGCTGAGGCAAGAGGATTGCTGAGAGTTCGAGGCCAGCCTGGGCCACACATTGAATTCAAGGCCAGCCTGAACTGCTTAGCAAGACTCTGCCTTAAAAAAAAAAAAAAAAAGAGAGAGAGAGAGAAATAAGAAATGGAAGCAAAGGTTTTGTAAATAGGGAGGGAGGGAGGAGAAGGGATGAAGGGAGGGGAATGGGAAAAGAAGAAGCAACAAGATATATCATTGTACAGGTACAAATCCCCTATGATGAACTTTATCACTATGCACATCTAAAATGTACCATTAAAATAAAATTTAAAAAAAAAAGAAACATTAAAAAAAAAAGAATCCTCTACCAATTCCAAAGCAACAATACTGTTAAGCAGGTCATTAGCCCTTTTCAACAGCGACATCGTCTATATAGATAAACAGAAAACAAGGAACAAATGTTTATGAAGTAGTGGCCACTGTGGCTTTATTTAACAGTAAAAAACCTAAATGCAGGGTCGGGGATATATAGCTCAGTGGTACAGCACTTGCCTAGAAAGTGCAAGGCCCTGAGTTCGATCCACAGCACCACCACCCCCCAAAAAACTAAATGCTGAATAACAGAAACAACCTAACTGAATCTCTAAGCATTTATATGATGTGCATACCATTAAACATTTTAATATTTTACAATGAGCAAAGTCCTTATATAAAAATGTGAAGACAGGAAATACAATATATATGGTACGATCCTAATCTGATTTAAAAATAACATTCTGCACTACTATGAAGAATATCAAAATTTAACTACAGGCTACCTCTGTACCTGAAAAGTGCTCAGTATTTACTGAACAAACGAATAATAAAATTCTAGGGAGTGCCTTTTCATTTTGGTAAATTTGTGCCTTTTCAATTTTTCTTAGATTACATTTTTTTTATAATCAGGGGGAACAATGTAGATAAATGTTGATTATGACCTATGCAAATAGAAAACCTATTAGAACTAAGATCTTTCTTTTTGGCAGCTTGAACTGAGGGTCTCATGCATGCTGAGCAAGTGCTCTACCACTGAGCTACATACAGCCCAGGATTTTCCTTTCAGGACTGAGTTTCTGAATGGTAACAAAATTAGGTTCTGGGTAGACATTTAACCCTGTCCAACTCGAATTACTTACTGATTTAAGCATAAAGATTTATCTAATTGGGGCTGGGGATTTAGCTCAGTGATTAGAGTGCTTGCCTTGCAAGCATAAGGGCCTGAGTTCGATCCCCGGCACCACAAAAAAAAAAAAAAAAAAAAGATTTATCTAATCACACAAATCCCTTTCAGTGATTCCAATGAATCAAAATGTATTTGATGAGACTCCTGAGGGAAGATACTGCCCAATCATACAACTGTATCTCTCCTGTTCATTTCTGACTTGAAAATAAGCAGACCAAAACTACTTTCCCTAAACTTAAAAAGATCTGCTTCTTTACAAATGAAACACTGACACTACACCAAAAAAAAGGGGCTCTACATCCCCACCTTGGTTTTGTTATTATTATTTTTAAGACAGGCTATGCTTGAACTTGCAATCCTCCTTCCTAAGCCTCCTGGAGTGCTGGGATTATAGGTATGCACCACAATGTCTGGCTCAGCACTACAAAATTTTTAAAATGAATTCTCACAGTTGTGTGTGATGGCACATGCCTGTAATCCCAGCACTCAAGAAGCTATGGCACAAGGATCACCAGGAGTCAAGGCCAGCCTGAAGTATACAGCAAAACTATTTTTCAAAAGACCAAACAAGGAGTTTGGGATTTAGTAGCTCAGGTGGTAGAGCACTTGCCTAGCAAGCCCAAGGCCCTGAGTTGGGGGGGGGGGTTTAATTTTCATCCTTTAGCTCAAGGTATCTATCCATGAGGTGCTTACCTCAAATTTTCTTCTATTAATAAAACAGTATAAATAGTAATTACTTACTTATTTTTCTGAAACAACAATGCAAGATATAGTCTACCTATTAAAGCCCAACTTTACCTGTTCTATCTCACTGTTACTTTCTTCACCGGCAGCACTATTGGAGTCAGCCTCAGAATGAGAGAATCCATTCTTCAGTTTGGGGCTTTTCTCTCCAATTTCTCCATTCACTTCCTTTTCTTTCTTCATTTTTTTGGGCTTAGGAGCACCTATGTTTTCTTCAGAAGGCTCCTCATTTTTTATTGCTTTTTTGATTTTGGGAGCAACAACATTCTTTTCAAGAGGCTCCTTTTGCTTTTTTGTACTTTTGGTTGTAGGGGAAATAACGTCATCTTGAGGCAGCTCCTCTTGCTTTTTAGCCTTTTTGGATTTAGAAGAATTCATGTCAACTTCAGAAGGCTCTACTTTCTTCTTAACACTTTTGGCTTTGGGAGAAACAGTTTCTTCCTTTCCTTCTGCTGACTCTTCAGTCTTGTTAGATTTTGGCTTTTCTTTTCTACCCTTCTAAAAAATTCATAAAGAAATACAAACACTGAACAATACGTCTATACATTTGTAATACCCATTAATAATAAAGAATTTTATTATCTTGGAAAACCAAGAGCACCCCTTAATTACTTAATTCATACTGATCAAACCATTGTAAAACCAAATTTTCCTGAGATTTGAAGTGGCTCATTGGATGCTCCAACAGGTACTGAACTAAATACTATAGAAAGTCATTAAATGCTGTCCAAATTAATTCTAATACAGAAGTAAGGCTATACACAGATAGATGATGTTAAACAGATTTCCTTCTCCCTGCTAAAACTCCTCAACAGGTAAAACAGAGTCATAATATCTGTACCTTGCCAATCTCACAAGAGTAAATGATTTAACAAATACAATTTGAGGAAAAATATCAGTCATCCATGGAAAAAAAGAAAAAGAAAAAACCCATGTACTAGAAGTCAAGCAACCTCAAAACCAAACCAGACAGATGACAATGGGTGTGACCTGCAGTTTCTGATCCTCTCTGACTTTTCATGTTGCTGAAAACTTAAAACAGACAGGTGCTGTAGCCCCTTAGAACCTCTCTAGCAGAGCCAGAGATCAATCCCAGACGCATGGAGACCACTGAACTAAAATTTGCCTCCCTGAAACTTAGGCCACTAATCAGGGATTAAGGGTAATCTCTGTGCTACATGCCCATACTTTTGACATCTTCCTCCTTCAGTTCCTTCACTGCTCTTCCATCAAACAAGAGGATTTCCTATTCCAGGAGTCAAGTTTTGGAATGGAAAGGAGTTTGGTCCTATCCCTCTTGACCTGAGGATCCCATAATTGAACACACTTATGCAGACAGTAAACCAAGATCACTATATTCTAACCTGTGGGTAACCAGCCTGTGTGCTCCCTGAGCTTTCTACAATGCCAACATTGCTGTTTTAAGAGCTCCCAATCAAAAAAAAAAAAAAAAAAAAAATCCAAAATAGCAAGGAAAGAACATTCTAAATCCTGCAAAACACGAGTTTAGGGCCAATCTGCGTTTCCACAGACTTTATCTCAGAACAGACTTGTAGTTAAATCACTATCTAAGGAAGTAACAATCAAGAATCAGACGGCTCCCAAGGTAAGTTGCCTACTGCACACTGCTGGCCTATCTAAGAAATACGGTAACACCTTAACACCTCACTACACTTCCACGGGAGATATGGCCAATAAACACTAAGACGAACTGAATTACCTCATCTTCTAAAGGTTGCTTACAGGAAGAAAAACGACTTCCCTTACTACGGGAGGGTGGGTGTCACTGTAGATGCCGCCACGTGCGCAGACGGGTTTAAGATCTCCTTAGGCTAGAGCTTCAGTTCCCACTTCGACTTAGTTTAACGTCCCTCGGCGCACGCTCACGCTGGACCTCAGTCCGCGCCAAACGCGTGGCCTAACCGCGAGCGTCTAGTAGCGCTCGTCTCACCTCCCGGGACTCTCAGATGAGTACGGGCTGAGAAGTCGGCGCGACACAGCCATCGGAAGGCAAGGTATCTGTACCCTGGTCCGGGCTAGTACCACCTCGGGCGCCCGTCAGGCGCCGAACGCCAGGCCCAGTGTCCGGACGCGCCGGTCCACGCCGCCCACCACGCGCTCCCAGCACCGCCGCCTCTCCGGAACCCCGGGGCCCCGATCCTCTAGGCGCCACGGCCCCGGCCCCTGCCTTCGCCAGGCCGTTCGGTATCACCTTCTCGTTTCCTTTCTTTTCCATGGTCATGTCCGATTCCAAACCGGCGTTACTACGGAGTTTTCCCGGCATCACTGAGGACGAACTGCCTAGGCCGACCGGTCTTCTCAACCGCGTGCAAAGGAAGAGACTACAGCCCGTCGGCCCACCCAGTGGCGTCACTTCCTGTAGGAAGGCATTTCCGGCGGAAGCTCAGGGCGCCTGCGCTCTGGGACACACGTGGTAGTTTAAAAAGTACCTACCTCTGACAGTGACTGATTTTAATGAATTGACCGCAGACGGCCTTTGGAGTTAGCATTTTGGCGCAGAGGGTGAAACCAGAGAGTGACACAAAGGTTAGCTTTGTATGCTTATTTCAACACTTGCCAGATTCTCACTAGTGCCAGATAAACTAAGACTTAATTGCTTTGAATGGCGTCTGTTCAATGCTGTTAGATTGCTCGTTTGCAAGGTCCTTTCACTTACGAACACGTGGGATGTGTGTTCTTAACCATCACGTGGAAACCATTTAGAGGTGACTGCCAAACTCTCGAGCCTGAGTACGAATCAGAATTCAGAAGATTCTGGTCGTTCGTAAGTACACCCAGCAAACATCCCCTGAGCATTTATTGTCAAGTGTGAGAAACAGAGCTGAGATTCACTAGCCTCAAGCCTTATAGCCGGGCAATGTAACATGCCCCCGAAATCCCAGCAATACAGGAGGCTGAGGCAGGGAGGATTGTGTGAAGTCAAGGCCAGTGTGGAGAATATAATGAGATCCCTATCTCAAAAAAAAAAAAAAAAAAAAAAGAGCATTATAGATTAAAGTGGAAGAGAGAGAAGTGTCGGTGGTTGTTTCCCAGGAACAGAAAGGCACGTCAGTCTCAGACCACATAGACCTCCATTAGAAATTAACAGGGGCTCCTACTCGTACGTAATTTGGACAATATACCTCTTCAAAGGAAAGTTGTCCATTGAATGAGCCATGACTATGTTATTGGGCTTTTTCTGAAGAACTAGTAATTCAACAAATTGGGAATTTATCATAGTTTAAAAAATGGGTGAGAATATCATCTATCAATTGCTTTGTGATTTTTTTTGGGGGGGGGTGCTGGGGACCAAACTCAGGGCCTTTCACTTGCTAGGCAAGCGCTCTGCCACTTGAGCTAAATCCACAACCCCTTGCTTTGTGATTTTGAACAAATTATTTAACCTGAACCTGAGTTTCTTGACGTGAAAAAAGGATAACAAAATTTACTTATTCGAGTTTGAGGAATTTAAATAAGATAATGACTGAAAAGGTTTAGCAATTCTTAGCACATAATGTGCAATAAACAAGCTATTAAAACTCACAGGTGTATTACAAGTGTTTGGAAAGACAATTCAAAATACTATATATATATTTGGGGGGTTGTGCTGGAGATCGAATTCAGGGCCTTGTATTTGCTAGGCAAGTACTCTACCACTGAGCTAAATTCCCAACCCCCAAAATACTATATTTTATGACAAAGGACAACGTTGGAAATTTTATTTCTGTATTTCATGAGATTATTATGTTTTTTTTTTCCTTTGGTACCAGGGATCAAACTCAGGCCCTCATGCTTGCGAGGCAAGCGCTCTAACCACTGAGCTAAATCCCCAGCCCTCATGAATTTATTTCTTACTGAACAGTTTAAAATCTGAGAGTTTTTGTATTTAATGGTTGCTTAAGAGGACATTTTTTATCAGGATTCCTTTCATGCTGAGGATGGGAGGAGATTAGGATAAGACTGTCTGGAGGAAAAGACATGCTGGGAAATAAATGAGGAAGTAAGTATCAATGAAGATGAGCAGAATCTTGAGCAGGTTCTTGGAGTGCCAATGAAGGGAATGGAAAGGTGGAATTAGGATCTATGGAGTGAAGGTAAAAAGGTTTCCCACCAGACAGAGTGTACAGGCGAGATGAACCTGACTACAATGAGCTTCCTAGTAAGCAGCAGGCCCAGTAGAGGGTTGCAGAACTTTTGTGAAATGGTGCATAATTCAAGACTGCCATAGAGTCTCGGAGCCAATGGAGTTTACAGCAGGACACTTCCACAAGGCCACTTATTTCCAAATGGTTCAGGGAGAGCCCTTGACAAGGGTGACAAATCTCCGCATGAACCACATAGTCGCTGTCACCCAGCAAACGTGATTATAAGTAGAGGCCAGTAAGCAAAGCTGTCATGAGGCCAACATCTTTCTGGTAAGCTGCCCAAACCGTGCAGACAGGAGGATGTTCCTACCAGTCCCAGCACTTAGTATCACATACTGCTGGTTCTGAGGTGGCTGTCCAGTTAGGGCCAGTGCTAGTTGGCATCTATGGCACGGTTTTTGAGTATTTTTTTTTACTGTATTCATTATACATGTATGATATCATCTTGCCCCTTCCCCCCAAGGTCTCCTTGTAGCATCTTTCACATGTTAATGCACCTTCTGTTATAGCATACAGTTTTTTTCGGGGGGGCGGTGCTGGGAATCAAACTCAGGGCCTTGCAGTTGCTAGGCAAGAGCTCTACCACTTGAGCTAAATCCTCAGCCCAGCATATAGTTTTTGATTCTAGAATGTCAAGAATTTAGGGCCCAGGAAAAATAATCAGGAGATTGTAAAAGACCAGGGAGAAAAGGTTAAAGAAATGGAGATTATTTAGCTTTAAATAGAGATTAATGACTGGTAATTTGAGTGTCCAGTGGAAGTTCTAAGAGCTATTTTCTGAAGTTATTAAAAAAAAAAAAAAAAAGATCACCAGCTCCTGAAACTCATTTGACCTGCAGCCTCTTGGCTTTTTTACAGGAAAGGATTTTTGTTTGCTTGTTTTGTTTTGTTTTGTTTTTTTTTAGTCCTGGGGATCAGGAAAGGATTTTGATGTTTCATTTTCATTTATCCACATACCTTGTAGATGGGAAGTATGGCAAATGAAGAGAATGAGGTAAGGGAAAGCAATTCTGTTCTGTGTTCTGGGAGCAAACCTTGAGTAGATTGAAATGAAAAAGGTTATTGATGTGGAGTTGGAGCTGAGTACAGTATACGGAATTTCTGGGCCCTCAAAATGACCTGATTTCTTTTAGTGCTCCGCTTGCAATGCAGAGGTTTAAGAACAGAGCTCCCCATCTTGTTCCCCACTTGTACCTCTGGTGAGAGCTGGGCATGACTAGGCCTTCAGAAGCAGCCAACCATTCTGGGGTTTCCTTTGGTATGAGTGATGCAGATGGCAAGATCATGGCATGTGTGTCCAACCCCAGCATGACACCTGGCTTAGAGGGATTTCTGAAGAAAGGTTGGTTGAATTAGATTGAGTATCCAGACTTTCCAATTTTTGAATGAGATTTAGGAAGATAAAAAATTTTTGAAGCAGTATCCTTTCAGGAGTAGATCCTAAATCCAAGCCCTTGACTGGCTGGCGTTAAAATAGGAAGTTGTTGAGGTAGAGAAAGCTGTTGGAAATTTCTAGTAGAGTCTTACCTTGAAAGAGTTTGTTTCAGCTTTACAGAGAAAAGGATTATAGCTTGCAAATATCCACAAAATTAGTTGGTTTTTCTGTGTAATTCTCTAAGGAACAAGTGATGCCATCAGTTTTACTTTTATATAGCCCTACAGTGACAAGGCAGAGAAGCGAAGTGACTCTCTGGCTAGGGCCACCTGGTGTTACAGGTTGAGTTTTGGCTTCAAAAGATGTTGAAATCCAATCTCAGAGTTTTAGGTTTCATGTAAACTATTATTTGATGTTTCAGTTGCAGTTTTAACAGTTTATGTAAATGTGCAATAACTTTAACTTGAGTCAGGAACTTTGATGTATCCATCTTTGTGTCCTCAAAATTTCATACGGTGCTAGGCACACAGTAGTCTGTCACTAAATATTTATCAAACATTAACATGGCAATGGTTGGGGGGAGCTGGAAAAAAATTACAATTAGATGCTCAGGCAAGAGAGCACATCAACCATCCTGGTACTTGGGAGGAGCAAGTGTGAATGAAACCAACCAATCAACCAACAAAATGTTTAACAGCTGGGATTCAGCATTGTACCGAGGACTTTGGAGTACCTAATTAAAGGCCCAGTCCCTGCCTCAATAAACCTGCAGTCTGGCTGATAAACCAGAAAACTACATGATACTGCCGTACAAGATACTGCTATACAAAGTGCAGGGACGTGTTTATTAACAGATGTGCAACAAGAGAGTAAGCCTTGGAACACTACTCAGCGAAAAATAGGCATCAAAGCTGATAAAGTATGTAAGTTTCTCTGTAACATATCTGCAAATAGACACAAGCCCAAAAAGTCCAAGAAAAATGCAAAAGGCCTTTCTGGGTTCAAAAGTAGCCAAATTATATCAAGATTAGACAGCAGTACAAAATTCAGTTAGAATTAAGTTACATATATTTGACAGGAATGAAAAGTTTTGCTTATCAATTCTGCTAGACCAGATTCCTCTGATCTAGATGCTGTGTTTTTTCATAAAATTAATAAAGAATTTGTTTTAAAGGTATGCACACATACACGCACACACACATTGAAATCAAAAGTCTACATGATAAAATGTTAGCAGTACTTATCTCTGAGTGATGTGTTTTGGGTGGTTTTTATTTTTTTCCATTTGCTTCTCTATTTTTTTTTCAGATTTTCCACAATGGACATGTATTACTAATAAGAGGAAAAGGAGTATGGATTTTCAAAAAGTACTATTAAGCAGTACTCTCAAAACACACAAAACAATGTGAGGAAAGTTCTGAGACATTCATACCTAAATGTGAATTCACTATTCCAAATTCTAAGGCTGAATAGAATAAAACTGATGTTATTTCATTTACAAATTCAAAATCAAAGGCCAGAGTGACTGATTCAACTTGAAACAGCTGTTACTGATCATTCTAGAGAACATGGTACCAAACTGGAGGCCAAAAGCCAAAATCTGTGAAGGTGCATGCTTCTAAAAGGAGCAGAGCAAAGCTAAGTGGCCCAGTGCGGCTCATAGCTGAGAAAGAGTTCAATTGGAAACTTTCCCTGCCTACTCCTTTCAGAAACATGTGGGAAGCTATTATTTGATCTTGTTAGGAGCCCCCAGTAGTAGGGAGGTGACCTTATCCATCCATCTTGCTGACATTTACCTACATGCTTCTTTTCCACTCTCTCCTGAAATCCTTCAGTGGCTGTCCAGAACAAGCCCTCCAGGGCACAGCTCTTGCTTGCTCTCACCACTGCTTTCTTCACTGAGGACCCCAGCAATAAGAGCTGAAGTCTGGGCTGATCACTAGTGCAAAAAAAAAAAAAAAAAAAGAGCTAAAGTCTGCTTTCCCGTAATCTAGACTGTATTGGGTTTTTTCTTTGGGGGGGTGCTGGGAATCACTCAGGGCCTTGTGCTTGCTAGGCCAGCCTCTACCACTAAGCTAAATCCCCAACCCCCCATATTGTTTTATTAGCTACTCTGTGCTTTGGCCTGGATGCCCATTCTCACTTCCCTGAGTTTTTTGGGGAGGGGGCAGGGATTGAGACAGGGTCTTGCTATGTAGTTCAGGCTGGCCTTGAATTTGGCAACTATCTTCCTGCCTCAGCTTCTTGAGTGCTGGGATTATAGGCCAATACCACCATGCCCAGCTTTCTCTGGTTGTTTTTGTTGTTGTTTTACCTGACAGAATTCATGCTCAATCATGTTCAAAAAACTCTCTGAACCCCTTCTCCCATTTCTACGCTGAGTTCTTGCTTAGAACTTGCAACTCATTGCACTTAGTCACTGCTATAGACCGAGGTTTCTGTGTATTCCACTGAATTTTGAGCTCCCGAGGGCAGAGGCTGAGCACTTCTCATTCACCCAAAACACTGCCTGCAACACTGTAGGCACCCCATGTAATCTGAGTGAATGGATGAGTACATATTGCAATTTAGGTACTTGAGTACCAGTTTAGTGCTCACAATTGCAGAGCTGAGATCTCCCTGTCCCCTGTATTGGCTCTCCGGAACCCTATTTCCCCACATCAGAACACCCCCCCCCCCGCTCCTCCTTTCTCCATTTAGCACTGCACATCTTCCTGTCTGCCTTAACTTAAATCTGGCCCTTCCAGAAAAACTTAGCCTCTGCAGCTTTCCATTCCCTCACACTCCATGTGCCTGACTGGTGGCAGTGTCCCCCTTTTCTGCAAATCCATCTCCAACCATTACTACTTTGCTTTTACATAGCAGCCCTTATACTTTGGAAGGTATGTAGTAATATAGTACCCCCATTCCCCTCTCACTGATGTTACACTCTGATTTAGTCTTCCTCCCTCCTCAGTCCTGGCTTGTCTTCATCCTAGGACACTTTAATGTTCATGAAGATACCAACTTACACAACACCTAGTTTCACAGTCCTTTAAGTACCTCAGCTGAAGTGACCTTTGCCCCCAACAGGTGCACCACCATCCCCTTACACTTGTCTCCTCCCCAACTGCTCCACTCTTCAAACCGCAGATAGCCCTTATACCCCTTGAGTCCCCTGCCCCTCCTATATTTTCTGTTATCAAGCCCATCTCCACTTCAGTCCTAAGCAGGCTAGACTCCACAGACCATTTACTCCAGTCATTTCTCCAAAATCCTCCACTTAATACCTTGCCATCCTTTCTTCTATCAGTGCAAAACCTCCTGGGTTTATCAACCCTCTCTCTTCTCCTTTCCTTCAACAGAAAGCTGAGTGTTGCAACAAGGACTCACTCAACTAAATTGTAGCCACTACAAATTCAGTCACTTTTTCTTTTTTTTGTTGTTTTCTTTTTTTGAGACAGGGTCTTCCCATGCAGCAGGCTGGCCTTGAACTCACTATGTAGCCCAGGCTATCCTCCTGCCTCAGCTTCCCAAGTGCTGGGATTAGAGGATCTAACTTTTTATCTTAACACACACAAATTCCACTGCATACTACTTTTCTCCGGATAAAAATATTGAGACGTGCTTCTTCCATCCAAGGCTGAAATCTCTAACTTAACTGGCTGCTTGACCCTGTCCTAGTGGGATCTTGGTGCATCAAAGCACCCCCCCATCTCTTGTCCTTTCTTCTACCTCCAGCTTTATTCCCTATTCATGGCCAAACTCCTGAAAGTGATTTTCATGTTTCTTGTCCCTACTCCTTTACTTTGTTTCCTGCTGAACCTGCTGCTAAATGGCTTCTGTTCTCTATATTCTATGAATAAGATTGCTCCTATATGCCAAGTTTCCTTTCTGCCAAATCCAATGGCCATTTCAGCTTCATGTCTTGTTTTCTTGTGAAAGCCTTATATTCCTGGGCTTTCTGCCCATTTCTCATCAACTTTTTCAGAGGGCCCCCTTTCTTCTACATTACATATAATGGTGTACACTTGGGTTCCTTTCTTAGTCCTTGTTCTTACTGTGCTGTCCTTGATAACTACAATTTTTTATTATTTTGAAATCTGTATTTCTAGGACAAATCTCTCTCCTGAGCTTGAGACCTATAAAAACAATTGCCTGTTTATCTCCTCTTACAATCCCATGTACTACTCAATATTAAAATATCTCATTCTAAATTATTCATATTCCTACTCTCCCCATATAACTTTTCTTCCTCTCAGTGGCAAAACTCTTGAGTTTTATTTTTCTGACTCTCATCTTCCAATTCAATCAATATAAGTCTTTACAGTTCTATCTCTAAAAACCTCTGAACTCTACCCATTGTTTCTCTATATCCACTGCCACTATTTACCACAGTCTTCCAAGTATTGGTGCAGAAGCCAAACTCATCCAGGTTCAAATTCTCACTCTATTATCCAGCTGTGTAATTTCAACAAGTAACAACTTCTCAAGTGCCCAGTTATCATCACTCAAAATACATTACCTATCATTAGTTCAGCTTACCAGCACTTCTACTTCCATTTACTCCCACAACCTCTTTTAGAGGTTTCCTGGCATCCAGTCTGGTCTTCTCTAATCCAATCTCCTCGTGCACAGTAACCTTTTTAAAACACTAATCACATTACTCCTAACTTTATACCCTTTTATAATTCCTACTATCTTAAAGAAAAAGTCTGAACTCTGTAACAATGCAGATAAGGCTTTTAAAATCTTCCCCTTGTTAAATACTAAATCCTTTTCTTATTCCTGTCCTGTGCCTAATGCAGACAAATCACACTGAACTAACTGCACCCTCAGGCTCACACTCTGGCTTCCTGCCTATGCTGCTCCCGCTGCCTGCAAGTCCTCACCCTTCTAAACTCCCCTTCCACCATGTCCACAAACGCGGCTAGATCAACTGATAGTTCTGCTTTTCTTCTCTGCTGGGTATCACTTCTCTGAAAGTCTTCCTGACTCCTAAAACTGGTTAGGAACACCCCAACAAGGTCCTTAACTTCCCGCACCTCTCTGTACCTTAGCCTTTATTTGTTAGTGTCTATCATAACTGCTTGATTGTCTATCAGTAAATTTCATGATAGTCACTATGCCTGTTCACAATTATATTCCCCAATGTTTAGCTTAGCAATGGACACATAGTAGACATTCAATAAATTATCTGTTGAAGAAATCTATTGAGTGTGCACTGCTTACATACATCTTTAATTAAATTTATCTAGAACTTAAAATGCTACAACTAACCATCTCACTACTTTATACAGCCCTTAACATAGAAGGGATTTCTTATTTTCTGTCACATAACCTATGGAAGTAATGCTAATACAAATACACCATATTTTGGAAAATGTAAGAAACCTTAAGTAAGGTTAACTTGACTGTCAAGCTGTAGAAGAAATTTTGAAAGATTACATTCAGAAAATTCTTAACACATAGTGAAAAGAGACAATAAAAGGAGGCTTTTTTTATTCAAAGGTATAACTGGATAAGTAGATTTGTTTACAACCATTCTTGTGAAATACTTTTTTTTTTTAAAAAAATACGACCAACTTCTTTGCAAACAGCAGACACATAACCTCAACTATGATGACCCTAATTTTTGGTGGATAATGTACATGATTAGGCAGAAATAGGCAAGCTCACACTGGTAGATTAACTATCAAATGCTCAGTCAAAACTTCGTTTGTGGCCTCCGCTTCTTGATCGATTTCTGTTCCCACT